>BGPR01026802.1:0-17818 GCA_013235015.1 Araneus ventricosus | reverse complement strand
GGGGGGGGGAATGAAAGTGACATTTTAGCTCATAACATCTAAAAAATTGTAGCTATCAAAAAAGTTTCAATACAAAAGTTGTTTATAATAAAGAGGCAATAATTCGCCTATTTTGAGTTTTCACTCGATCTTCAATAGTAGAGGAATTATGGGAAAATGAAATTTTCAGTCCCCCACCATTTCCACCCCCTTTTAGCTGGTTAGCGCATCTACAAACTCGGTGGATATTTTCACCGAACTTACAACATATCCTAGGCTGGTTAAATTTACATCAAAATTACTCTAGTTATCGTGTTAACAAGATAACATGGCCAAAAGCGTTATATATATATACGTCTCTACTAACAATAAGGAAAAGAACATTTCGCCTTCTATTCTTATAAGGATTAGAGCTTCAAGAACGAAAGTGGGTGGAAGAGACTGCAAATGACGAGAGCTTTCCAACAAGGGGCAACATACATAGGTTAAAACGTACTTTAAGTTAGGAGGAGAGGACGGGGATGGTGGGAAAATCACTTTTCAGCTCATAACTTCTAAGCAATTGTAGCCATCGAAAAAGTACAAATAAAAAAATTGTTCGTTATGATAAGGCAATAATTCGCCTAATTTGAATTTTCTTTCTATTTTCAATTGTAAAGGAATTATGGGAAAATGAATATTTCTACCCCCACCATTTCCACCTCCTTTAAGCTGGATAGCCCATCTATGAACTCGACCGAGATTTTCACCATCCTTACAACATATCTCAGGTTGGTTAAATTTGCATCAAAATTACTCCAGTTATCCTGTTCACAAGATAACATGGGAAAAAGCTTATATATATATATATATATATAAGAAGGGTGGTTTTGGGTTCTAGGGGGTCATCATCGGTGATATCTGCAGAAATTTTCCGAAAGTCGTGTCATGAGAACCATTGCAATAGGTAGACTTCCTATAAGGAATCTACCTAAAAATTACGCATGCTAGTCTTGACAAATTGGCGCAGCTTGGCCAATCTTGGACCTTGTGCCATAAAAAACCAATCAATCAATCAATCAGTCTTGACAAAAATTTGTAACTATTTGTCACAAAATTTTAATGAATTTCCACTTTTCACGCCTCTTTGCGTTCAAAAAAAATCTTTGTTCGTAATCATGTCTTTCTGTCTGTCTGTGGGCACGACTACTAGAAACCGAAACTAGATTAACCCTTAAACGCCCAGTGTTGCCCTTAAGCAAAGTACCAATTTTCTTTTCTAAAGTCTTGAGAATAAGACTGAAGCTCTAATGCCTGCTGTTGCCAATAGGACACGTGTTAAAATATTTATTAAATAATATACAACATATAGGCGGCAGCCTGAGTGCTGATAAAAAAAAATAATTTGATGTTCCTCAATTGAGGCTGCACCTGTTTAGCTTTGTTTGTATGCTTGAGATCGTCGTTTAACATGCAACACCACCTATCACAATTTTTTGAAATTTCTATGAGGAGAGAAACACTCAATTTTCCTCAAACAAAAATGAATATTTTTGAATTTTTCTTCACATCTGGTTGAAACATGCGGTCTCATCTTTATATAGGATCTTAAATGAATGTAGAAATATTCGTTATTTGTTGCGACAGCCACCAAGCAAAAGCACAAATTCCTCTGGGACGTCATCTGCAAAGTCCGGAAAGAAAAGGCTAATATAAATTGAACCCGTTTTCAAAATATACTTCAAAGTCAAAGGAAGAACAGTCTCGCTGGTTAACTACCATGGAACTTTTGCTTAATTCATTTCACGAGATTATTTATTATGCTTTCTGGTAGAAGGGAACAGCTTCTACTTGCCTTCAACTGTTAATTTGCAGATCCTGTGGTGGTCTCGAGCAGAGTCTTGACTTCAGAGTCGGAGGGTCGTGTATTCCAGACATGATAATCAGAAGAACAGTTGAGTACATTATCGCATACACTTTTGACTTAAACATTTCATAAGATTTAATTGTTCTAGGAATAGAGCACAGCTTCTACTTACTTTTAGAAGTTAATTTACAGATCCTGTGGTGGCCTCGCGCACTCTTTGCTTCATTACCCTAGAGTGCAGTATTTCACACCTGACTATTGCTTAATTCATTCCATAAAATAAATTTAATACCCTTTCCGGGAAAAGTTGTTGTTAATTTACTGATAAAGAACTGTTAATTTACAGATTCTGTTGTTGTCTCGTGCAGAGTCTTTACTTCGGAGTCGGAGGGTCGTATATTCCAGACATGATTATCAGAAGAACAATAGAGTACATTACCTTATGCAATTTTGCCTCAATCATTCCATAAGATTCAATTATTCTAGGAATAGAACACAGCTTCTGCTTACGCTTAGAAGTTAATTTACAGATCCTATGGTGGCCTCGCGTACTCCCCAGAGAGCAATTTTAGTTTGCACCAAGCTTGCCACAAATTTGTCATGACAAGAGTGCAAGCTTGCCACAAATTTGTCATGAAAGAGTGCAATCTTGCAGCAAGTTAACGAAAAATTTGAAGTCACCATGGAACGAACTTGCAGCAAGCTTGCCGTGCAAACTCATTGCAAATTATAGCGAAAATAGAGTACGAACACAACCCGGGATAGAACTCGCGATCTACCGCTTAGTAGCCACTCCGCCAGTTCGAGTACAAGAGGAGAAGATAGATTTCGCTGATACATCGTTCGATTCGATTCGTATACGATTTATTTTAAACTATTTTCTTGATTTCATTAATTTTTTGAGTTGAGAATATGATTTGAAGTCAAAGAGAGAGCGATTTTCGCTAATAACTACGTTTTGCTAGCAGAATAAATTATGAAATTAGAGTTCAAAAGTAATTACTTTAAAATGGGACAAAATGTCTAGTTATTATTGTTCAACAAACACTGACTGTTTTTTAGATTTAATTTTGTTTATAAACGTTAAAATTTCAACATTAAGAAAAAGGCGATATAGTTTTCTTTAAAGTGCGAGTTCTATGTTTAGTAAAAAGATGGAAAATATTTCAATTTTTTTTTGTGAAAAAGTTAGTTTTTTCACAAATTATCAGTGATTTATTGAATTAATAAAAAGAAGGACTGTCTAGGAGATGCTATTAAAAATCGGATGTTTTTTTAAAACAGAGACAAAGATAATTTTCTCTTTGTGCTATCTTTGCATCAAGCTTGTTTTGCAAATTTGCATTGCAAGGAGGTGGCGCTATTTGCCATGGTGAACTTGCAGCAGACTTGCAATGCAAGGAAGGTGGCGCTAGTTGTCACGGCGAATTTGCTGCAAGTTCGCTTCAAATTTGACGCGTCAAATTTGCTATGACAAGCTAATATCAATTCAAAATCAGACTCTGCAAACTTACGTGCTATCTGGGTTTGTGCTCCATGACCGGAGAGTGCAGTATTTCACACCTGACTATTGCTTAATTCGTTCCATAAAATTAATTTAATACCCTCCCCGGGAAAAAAACACAGCTTGTTTTTGACTTTAACTGTTAATTTACAGTTCCCGTGGTGTCATCGTGCAGAGTCTTTGGACCTGAAGGTTACGCATTCGGTATCTGATCACATGGAAAACTGTAACTCAAACAGATTCGCTTAGTTCATTTCATACGATTCATTTATTCTCGGAAAAGAGCAAAGATTTTACTTGCTTTTAACTGTTAGTTTACAGGATCCGTGGTGGCCTCGAACGAAGTCTTTCCTACGGAAACGGAGGATCGCGTATTCGAGACCTGATTAAATGGGAGGTTCGCATAATTATTTTTGTGTCTATTGTTTAAAAGAAAATGCATTACTAAGAACAACAGTTAGTCATCCTAGAAGGGGAATTTAGACCTTTTGAGATTTTGAAAATCCATTAAGAAAACATTAACTTTCCGCCATCATTTTCGAAAAAAAATTCTAACTTCCATTTGTTGCTGGAATTTCTTGTATTAATCTCGGATGACATAACTACTCTGCAATATATAAACACTGCTTCTTAAAATCCCATTCTTGTTCAGAACTGTTTCTGGGTAATAATACAAATAAACATCCCGTATAATAGCCGGAAACAAAACTCTACTGGTGTGCAAAAGTTAAGAACCGTTTCGTAAAATGCAATAAATTTGCAATTAATATGAAAACTATGGTTAAAAATCAGTTCTGGAGAATCGTGTGAGATTTAATCGAGTATCATACACATTTTACCGTGAAGATTCTGTAAAGAGGGTAATTAGGGATCGACCAGAAAGTGATTAAGACGGAAAGGGGTTGCGACTCATCTTATTTCATAAAAAAGCTGGTAACGAAATCAAACTTTCATCAATGGTTATATTTGATGTACATAATATTTACATGGATTTTTATTTACATAGCACAAATATTCGGGAACATGTAAAGGTTTCTTTAAAAAATCCTAAATGTTTCCGCATGTTTTTCTGCAAAGCATCGTTTTCATTTAAATTATACGAAATTTGCAGAACACTTGACAATATGTTGCAGAAGTACTGTATTAAAATTTGTCTTGTGTTGAAATGTTTATATAAATATTCTCTATATATCTGGTTTTGAAGCAATAAAAGAAAAACTGCTCTAAGTCCCGCACATGCGCATTTAAAAATTATTTAGTACAAATACTCATATTTCCTGTAATATTCAAGTTGTTTAATTCAAATTTTAATGCAGTGCTTAATGTGCATATTGTCAAGTATCCAGCAATTTTCGCATAATTTGAATGGAAACTCTGCATGTTATTAGCAAAACACATATGTGACAATTTTGGATTTTTTAAAGAAACCTCTATAACTTCCAGAATATTTGTGTTATGTTTACGAAAAGGCATGTAAATATTCTACACACCAAACAAAACCATTCATAAAAGTTTCAACTCGTTATGAGCTTCCTGTGAAACGGGATGAGTCGAACAACCATTTCGTCTTCATCACTTTCTGGTTGCCCCCCCCCCCAATTAACTTCCTGATCGAATTTTCACTGTAAAATGTGTATGATACTCGATTGTATGTCACAAGATTCTCCAGATCTGATTTCGAACCATAGCTTTCATATTAATTTCAAATTTCTCCCATTTTACGAAATGGTCCTTAGTTTTTTCACACCATTGTACAAAAGCCATCATCTTTATAATTATTTTTGTGTCTGCAGTTAAAAAGAAAATACATTACTTAAAAGAAGAGCAATACATAGCTTAAGAAAATAAGAAAGGTTGCTAACATTTACAAACGCAATCAGTCTTTACAAAAAGTTGCGAAAAATATAAAATATGACCTAAATCAGTAGGAAAGAGAAAGGAAACATATTGATCATTCACAGCAATCGCAAAATTCTGTCAGCCTCGAAGGGATTTAGTCTTGCAGAGAATTTGAAGATTCATATCAAAATGAAATATCTGCATTAATTTTTTATATACAACTCATTATATCCAAGATTTGCTACTGGAATCTTTAGCATTAGTGTCGGATATAACCACATGGTCGCTCTACAATATTGTTACGAAAATCCCCCGGTAGATGTGCATGAATGTTGTCCAACAAGCAGGGCAGTAAAAAAAAATGACGGTTTACTCTACGAATACTCCAGCAAAACACGAAACACAGGAAATGAAACTAAACAGCACTTGTATAAATTAACAACACAAGCAGACATCATATCACTAATAAAAATCAGTAAAAGCATTTTCAATAGCGTTGTGCGAATATTAGCTCACCAGCTTGCATTACGGTCAGAACAACAAAGCGTCTGATTCCTCGTTTGAGTAGCTCGGTACATATACCTTTTCCGACAGGATATGACGTCATATAGAATTCTCTCGAAGGTTTTCCGTGACTCCGCCCCTACTAGATATAGTGGCAAAATTCTTGCATTTTCGAGAACCTTCATCTTGTCGCCAAATTCGTCAAGTTCGGGATTCATTAGCTTTGCCTCCAGTAAAAAATTACGTAAAACTCTCTTTCCTGCCATAAGACTAACAGTATTTACAAATTCGTAACAATATGTAGACACTACTTTTCAAAACAACTTTCTTGCCCTGAACTGTAAAAATAACAGGTAAATATCCTGCATAATGACCGAAAACAAAACTATAAAAATAGATCTTATCATAAATATTTTTGGGACTGCAGTTAAAAAGAAAATACATTGCATAAAAAGAAATGCAATATATAGCTTAGCTTAAGAAAATGAGAAAGGATGCTAAGCCCTACAAACGCAGACAAACACAATCAATCTTTGCAAGAGGTTGCGAAAAAATATAAAACATGACCTAAATCATTAGGAAAGAAAGGGAAACATACTGAACATTCATCCATAAAATTAGGTTAGACTAATGGTTTATTCTTCAAAAGAATCTATTTGATAAATATAAAAGACAAACAGGAATAAAGGAGGCATAAAAAATAAATGACTCCTTTTTAAAGAAGAACAAATACACTCATAAAGTACCAAAAAAAGCTCAATTGTTGTGACCGAGTTATTTAAGTGGTAAATTAATAGCTAAAAGCATCGTTTATTAATCATTTTCCACTTTTTAAAGGCTAATTACTGTAATCGATCCTTAGAGAGATATTACACTTTATTACATTTCATTTATTTCTCTGATGTAAAATTAATCAAAGATTGTGGCTCATAATGCTCATATGTTAAAACGGCTTATTTTACTAACCATTGGGTTACATTTACTAGAAAAAATGGAAAGAATTATTTTTCAAAATACGATTTTGTTTAATTTCTCATGTGTTCTGTTCAGAGAATTTTGCAATTTTCAGCTCCAATGAAATTCATCTCCCTTAGTATGTCATATCAAGGCATGCCAATAAAAGATTTAGTTTAGTTATATTAACGTTCTGTTTAGAACCAGCACGTAAGCCATTTTGGGACAGACCTCTTAATTTTGAACAGTGGTCAGGAAGGCGCCTAAGCTGACGTCCTCCTCTCCATACCACACCAGCGGGAGGATGTTCAACCCACGACGTCAGATGTAGCTTGCGCCAACCACTATACACGCCGAATCTTCAGTAGAATCGTGTTTCGAGTGTTGAATCTAATGCCCTCGAAGCAGAGATCTAACCACTAGCTCCCCCACTAGATCGTTGTACCGCTAGGCCTCCACTAGATCGTGGTACCACTAGACCTCCACTAGATCGCGGTGCAACTAGGCTTCCACTGGAACATGGTACCACTAGGCCTCCACTAGATCGTAGTACCGATAGGTTTCCACTAGATCGTAGTGCCACTAGGCTTCCACTAGATCTGGGTGCCACTAGGCCTACACTAGATCGTGGTACCACTCGGCCACCACTACATCGTGGTACCGCTAGGGCCCCACTAGATCGTGGTATCAATAGGTAACCACGACCCCAAATCAATAAAGAGAAAAAATGGCATATCCCGTTGGTCAAAACAACTGTGGAGCATCTAGGTAGCAACTGAGTTAGAAATCCGACTTAGCTCCAGCATATTACCACGTTGCCTCGTTGATGCAATTTCAAAGATAATTTGCCCACATTCGCATGGAGGAAATACATTAAACCCTCCTATAACAATGCGTTAGATTTTTAAACTTCTCGAGAGCTTCTTTGGGAAGGGTGACGCTATTTTGAACCATGGTATAAAATTTGTTATCTTTGACGACAGCTGAGCCGCCAATACCCTTTTCAAACTCCACGTTACACGAACTGAGAGTCTTTGACAAAGGATGCCATACTAAGTGCGCACAAAACCACAAGCATGGTGAATATTAGTTTGAATCAGGTCTCGAACTCATGGATTTATAACCACATCACTGCTGACAAATGATCATATCTGATAGTAATGAACTGGAGTTAAGCAGGCAGGAATAAAAAAATCATCCGAAATGAACTTCAGAAGCATTATCACCGTGTTTTCTGCTCCCAGCTCATATCTGATTGTAATGAATGCACTGGACTAAAGCAGGCAGGAGAGAACAAAGGCATCCGAAATCTTCCTCGAAAGAACATTTCACTACCACCTTAGATTTCAGCATAATGTAATGGAGTCTAGCATGCAAAAATAAAAAATGGCACCTAAAATCTTCCCAGACATTTCATCGTATTTTCTGCTACCAGATCATATCTGATCATAAGGTTCTGGAATCAAACAGGCAGGAATGAAAAACAAAATTATCCGAAATCTCCTTCATACGGATATTTTAACGTGTTATCTACTACCAGATTATATCTGAACGTACTAAATTGGAGTCAATCACGCAAGAATAAGAAAACGCATCCAAAATCTCCTTCATAAGGACATTTAATTGTGTTTTCTACTACGAGATCATATTTCAGCATAAAGTACTGGAATCAAGCAGACGGGAATAAAAAATGCATCCGAAATATCCTTCAGAAGGACATTTCACCGTGGCTTCTGCTACCAGTTCATATCTGAGCATAATGTACTGGAGGCAAGCAGGCTAGAATTTAAAAAAAAAACTAGCATCTGAAATCTTCAGAAGGGCATATAACCGTGTTTCCTTCTACCAGCTCATATGTTATTATAATGGATGCACTGAAGTCAAGCAGGCTGTAGTTAGCAAAGGCATACGAAATTGTCCTCAAAAGGACAATTCACCATGTTTTCAGATAACAGCTACTATGTGATCTTGATACAATGGAGTCAATCTGAAAAGAATGAAAAAATGGCATCCGAAATTTCTCTCAGAAGGGCATTTGACAAAGTTTTCTGCTAAAAAACCTTATCTGATCATAATGTACTGGAGTCAAAGAGGCTAGAATTTAAAAAAAACACTAGCATCTGAAATCTTCAGAAGGGCATATAACCGTGTTTCCTTCTACCAGCTCATATGTTATTATAATGGATGCACTGAAGTCAAGCAGGCTGTAGTTAGCAAAGGCATACGAAATTGTCCTCAAAAGGACAATTCACCATGTTTTCAGATAACAGCTACTATGTGATCTTGATGCAATGGATTCAAGCTGTCAAGACCGAAAAAATGGCATCCGAAATTTCTCTCAGAAGGACATTTCACAAAGGTTTCTGCTAAAAAACCTTATCTGATCATAATGTACTGGAGTCAAGCAGGCAAAAATAAAAAAATGACATGCGAAATCTTCCTCAGAAGGACATTAGCCGTGTTTTCTGCTAACAGTTATTATCTGACCGTAACGCACTGAAATCTTGCAGGCAAGAAGAACAAAAGGCATCCAAAATTTACTTTGAAAGAAAATTTCCTACTAACGGTATGTATCTGCTTGAATACAGTGAAGTTAAAAGGTAAGAACACTAAGAGACATCCAAAAATTTACCTCAGACGAAAATTTCGCTACACTTAAATATGTATTCCATGTGATATTTTTCGCGGCCAGGCATGATTAATTCTATCTGTCTACCCTAATTAATTTTGGAATAAGCCCTTGATTAATTTTAATGATAAATTATGGCAAAATTTCTTCTATATAGAAACTTAAGTAATCAATAAATAACGACCGAACCACATATTTTTTTTATTGGAAGATTGTTTTCTCCAATATTGACAGCATTTTGCCATGACACAATTTGATGTCATTAATGAAGAAAGTACTACTGAATATTATCCTTTATTGATTACAGATATAATCATTTAATGTTTCCGCGAAGACAAAGGAGATTGGTACGAAACGAAGAAGAAGGAATGAGACGAATGGATTTTGCTACGTAGTATTTACAAAAAAATTGTATATGTTCTTCAAATTTTGAAAGATATCTAATGGCCGGAAGTCGATCAGTCCGTCCGTCTGAGCGCGAATGTACACAATAACACAAAAGAAATGCATGAGAATATTTTTTTCTATCATATTTTGAGTTAACAGAAGTTTGGGTATAAAATTAATCGAAATGCTCTGATAACTAACTATTATATGACATTTCGAAATAAGGAGCTGCTTTTCAGCTCACCCTGCACGTATATATGATTAAGAAAATTTTGGAAAATTATTATTCAATATCAACTGTACTTTAAGAGCAATTTACAGGGTGAAAAGTATTGAGAAATATGAAAGGAAACCTTGTTAACTTTTGAACCGTTGGAGAGATTCAGTTAAAACTTGGCGGTTGAATGCAGTGCATGTTGGTATTGTTTTGAGCATGGGCACTCTTATTGTTGTTGTTGTTCATTTTCCGTTGAAAATGTCGAAATACAGCGTTTCTGAGAGTATATCGATTGCCAAGGCCTACTATTCGAGCAATAACAGCCCGATTGCGGTTCAAAGGAAATTTTCTAATTTGTATTTTGCCTGGGTACGAGCTGAAGACAACCGGTCCAAGTGTTTTAACAATCAACAATGTGATTAAAAAGTTCGAGAGAACTGGTAGTGCCGATGTCTCGACATTTCAGCGATTTTTTCAGAATTATGCTCTTCGTCTGCGTCATAGCCATTGATGGCAAGCATATCGAACATGCCAGAAACTAAATCCGAATATCTGTAGTTACTTTTAAAATTTGAATAAAATTTTTGAACTCAGTAGTTTTTGAAAATTTTATTTTTTTGTTTCGTATAGTTTAATAATTGTCACCCTGTATCATATGTTAAATCTAGCAATAGAAACGTGCTAAAAACATAGAATGGACAGCGAAAATATAATGTTTTATTCATATTAAGAAATTAATGATTCAGTAAGAGTATTCTACATGTTATAATATTTTATTTATTAATATTAAACTATAAAAAAGGATTTTCTTCATTTATCAATAGGCAAATCTTGATTTTACAGCACTAACAATAATTTATCATGAAGCAGGATGGTACAGGAAACATTTCGTAAATTATCTGCATAGAAAATAATTTTATTATGAAGAATGCTATATATTTTTAAAAGTTTTCGTTCAAAATATTATTACCTCTCGCCTTAATTTTCTATAATAGCGCGAGAAACTTGGAGATGGATTGGTTGTTTTATCTTTAACAAAAAATTAGCTGTTGGACGTAAAATTGTCACTGTAGCTACTTCTTTATTGCTTAGCCAAAGATAATACAAAAACGGAATATTGAAGAAATAAAGAGTACGGGTAACGTAAGGACTCAATATAAAAAGTTTTAGTGATAGAAAGACGGTTTTATAAAAAAAGGAATATCGTCTGGAAGAAGAAGAGGAATAACAAATATACGATTATCCTTAGTAAAAGTTAAAGAATATGGCTTTGCTTAACCAAAAAAGGTATAGCAGAAATTGGTCTCGCATACTTAAGACAATTTTATGTATCAGTACTTTGGGAATATATGCGCATTCTTCTTTTATCTGTAGGATATAGACATGCTGAAAGAATTCTTCCAGAAAAATCCCACATATGTTTATGGAATTTGAGTAAGATGGGCACGGTGGCCAATCTATTTGAGCTGTATCGACATTTAGATGTGGTATCGGATTATCGTTCTTAAAAAGGAAATTTGATCCATTGCCACAACGGAATGAGAGAGTGTAAGTTTGCTGGCAACAGATTTCGCCGGGGACGACAGGTCTACCAAAAATGCGGGGATATACCATTCTACTCGAGAACTCCAGGACCATTGGCATACATATAGTTCTGGTGGCAAGATTGGCAAATTCCTGAGGACCCACGATGCTAGGAGAACCCTTCCCGATGTATTGTAATAACATAGGCACTGCTACTATCCTACTCTCCAGTACTGAAAAACACCAAATGTGTTAATAAATCCAATACCATGTATTGTCAAATTTAACCATTCCTGCCACCATGACTATTGTATTATCAAAATTAATGTTAACAAATATCTACTTGAAGCATTCCATGGGGTTTGAGAGGTTTCGTAATCTTAAAGTATTGTCATTTGAACATCCTTTCTCCAAAGCTTGGATTTTCAAGAAGTAAATGATATTTTATTGAAATGAAAGCTGGAATGGAATATTCTTAAATTTATTGCGAAAATATTGTTAATTTACAAAAAATAAGAAGTTTTGTAAAATAAAAATGTAAATAAATAGAGAATTATTTCCCTAGCCCTATCTTATAATATCTTTTAAAATTATCTACCATTCTTATAGAAAGGGATAAAGAATATCAAAATACTAGAAAATCACCGGTCCTGGATTGACGGGTGCAAATTGCCTCTTCATTCGAGAGATTTCCCTTCAAATTTGAAGTGTTTAAATAGATATGTATGCGAGAGAAATGTTTAACATTGATTGAAAACAAATAAAATAAACATATGCTTTATGACAGGAAATATTTTTTTATTTACATATTATTTATGATTGAAAACAAATAAAATAAACATATGCTTTATGACAGGAAATATTTTTTATTTACATATTACTTAAATCTTTCTTTATTCAAAAACCCTCTTGGTGAACAACATTCCGTGTGAAGTATTTTTCGTTGTTTAATAATTTTTCTTGTACTTCGAATGTCTTTGTGTAAATTTTAACGTGATTTTGAATCCTAGATCTTGAAAGAGCAACATATAGCTATCCATGTGAAAAGACAGGCTCATCGAGATAAATTCCAGCATGATCGAAAGTTTACCCCTGCGATTTGTTGATAGTCATCGTGTAAGCTGGAATTAACGGGAACTAGCGGCGGTTGAGAACGAATGGTAGATTCACGTTACTTGTGGCTATTTTAATTTTTGGCAAGAAAACATCGCCACGATTGAATTCAGATACAGTTTGGCGTCCAAACTATATCACGTGCATGATATACCACTGACGTAATTCACTACTTCCTATTAAAAAAAGGAAATTAATTTGAAATATAGGATTAATATAATTTAAAATTTCTCGGGAACTATTGATCATAGCGAGATAAATTTTATATTAATTGACAGAACATTTTATTTCACTATTTTAGAGCTATTAAATTTGAAATTAGAACGACAATTACTCCTTTAAGTTTAAAATTACTGAAATTTAGGTTCTCTAACAAGGAAATAATGCTGTTTAACGTCTCGCAGTGCTATGACGCGAGTTTTATTGTTGGTGACGTCAAATCGTTACCGGAGGATCTAGGCTATTATATTAATAATAAAGTACTTTTGTAATTATTGATTGCCATGTTTCCTTCTTTGTATAGGCTCCACTCCAAGCATTTGCCGGCGACCGCATACAGTCTAATCATTCCATTGTCTATCAGCAAACAAAACTTTCAGCTCAACAGACTTTAGGAAAAATCAATATTATTATTGCCCATTCCTCAACAACTACCGACGAAACGATTAGGAATACATTTTTCCAATTAAAAGGAAACAAAATTTAAAGTTAACCGCGAGGAACCTGAAAGATCCAGGCAAATACGAATTGCATATATTTAAACAAATTTAGAAAGCTAGCTTCTAATAAAGTAATATTTCTTTAGTTTATTCTTAAAAGTCACTTAGTCAGAAATGACAAATTAGGGCTTTTTAAAATATATGTTCTTCATCTCCAGTCAGTAAATCCCTTTAGAGCAACCACCTCTTTGAGAGGCAAATTTTCCTTCGAACGGAGGGTGGTCTCTGTAGGGAGGTTTCACTGTATCTTCCATAAACAGGAACTTTGGTCCAATACCTCCAAGGTATCAGAAATACTTATATGCTTACAATAATCTTCTTCCGTGACAGCAAATCCAGCAAAAATGTGGATCTTCTTCTATTCAGAATCATGCCATCCTACTTGATATTTCCAGGACTTCCGAAAAGACCTCTCTCCTAGATGTTGTTAGTGTGGAACTTCACAGTCACCCTCCTTACCGTGTGGTGTCCAGAATCATTCTCTAACCGAAGACAACTATGAACAAAGCGTGACCCTATTGTTGATCAATTTGTAATCTTGTTCTTAAATTTGTATACTCATCGTTCTTATATCGATTAGCAATCTGTTTTTATATTTGCTATAGGCCACTTTTGAAATTTCATGAGAAGTCCCGTCTAACGATTTTAATTCCTCACGTTTTGCAGGTTAATGTACAGATTCTATGCTTAGCCTTATTTCCTCGGTATTAAAATACAACGTATTTAATTGTGTTCATTTAGTGCGAATATATAAAAAGATAAATGATAAGATACTTTTTTTTACTTTGGCACAATAAATAACAAGTGTTGTAGACACCCTTATTAATTGGCATGAAATTTCAAATACAAGTATTGTTACAAAAATCGTCAGGTGGATGTACGGTGAGAGCAGTCCCACAAGCTGGGTAATTGAAAATGACGCTTTATTTCACGAATATTCCAGAAAGCACGAATCACATGTAACACGAGAAACAGCTCTTGCTTAAATTAGCATCACAAGTAGGCAGAAAATCACTAATAATAAGAGTAGCACCACAAACAATCGCGTTCAGCGTCTAACAGCTGACCAACTCGTAATGCGAAGAAGACACCAAAGAAATTATTCTAAAGACATCTTCTCAGAACTTCTGGTTATTTATGGCTTTCCGACAGGACGTGAAGTCATATGGAATTCTCTAGAAATATCTCTATATTTCCGTTCTTAATAGAGATAAGGCCATAATTATAGTATTTTCCAGAAACATATTCTGTGTCCGATGTCCATTGACACTGGAACCATTCCATTATGAATCTCTGTAAATCCCTCTTTCTTACCTTGAGACTAACATGGCAGGAAAACAGAATTACAGAATCGTAACAATGCAATGTATTTACCTAATGTTAGGTTTTTGACAGATTTCATTGGATCATATTAACTTGAAATAACTTCAGATTCGCATATTTGGCATTTAATTAATTTCCGAAATAAAATTATATAAAGCAAGAAAAATAGAAATATATGCATCATCATTCATAGAAATTAATTTTATAAACAATTTTGTTGCGAAAAGTATTGCTCTTTAATTAAAATTTCCTAAGTATGAAATTGAGGAATTTTTATTTATTTATTCTAGCAGGAAATGTGAGGATCGAATTTATCTTCATCATGATTTTAGAGGACATGGAATTTATCAGGAAAGATTTAAATAGAGGAAAATTTTATACTTTCTAAAAACTACAATTACTGATAAAATTCATCTTAAAGATAAACAAATTTATTTCGTTATAAAAGTAATTATTACACCATAGGTAGAATCTCATGTTTGCTTCTCCAGTATTAAAATTGAATAATGGAAAAATGAAAATGATTAGTTCAAACATATCTACTTAAATTATTGATTAAATTGCAACAATAATTTCATTGAAACTAAACTTAAAAGCACATTCTCACACTTCTATGCTTAAATACCAGACACCATTAATATTCTAAAATAATTCTGAAGTTCAGCATTAGGCAAACATTTTTAGTAGGGTGCACATTGAACATATTCGACTTAGAAAAATTTAGCCCATTCTATTATATTTCCGAAACATCTTATTAATACTGAGTTAGATTTGAAGATACACTATACAGAAAATATTATAAATCACCAATCTTTTCAATCAGCACTTTTTTTAAATTTCCGCCAAACACTTCCATTTAAATAAAAGAAAAATCACTTTCTATAGACTGCCTTACTTACAACCTTTACTATTAACAGCTGTATGATTCACGATCTCCTTTCACATTCTACGCAATCAACTCAGAGATTTCAGTGAATTCTTTTTCATATCAAAAATATCTGATTACCACTGAATAACAATTAGAAATATGATACACAAAACAGAAAATCGTTTTACAATTGAATCTAAATATTGTTAGTGAGGTTACAAAATTTATATAAAATTAGTCTTTGGATAGTTTCTCTGTTTTATTTTTATATCAAATGCGTGTTAAAACCCAACGGGTGAATTATAATTTTTAAAATGAAAGGAATTTTTATATATGTTTTTTAATTTTTGATTGAATCGTAACTAAAAGAAGTTAAATGAATATTTTTAAACTATAATTTTTTCATGAAGATTCATCCCGCTTGTTAATAATCTCAGGAACTGGTATCGAAATTTCATATTTCGGTCTGTCTGTGAAAATGTACACAGTTATGAAAATAGAAGCAATTCCACTATAAATAATGAAGATCACAAACATCCTTAAAATCATTTCATCACAAAACGGAATATCATCTCTAATTTCTAACACACATATATTTCATTTAAATGAAAAACCCAATAACAAATCTTAGCGACTTACAAATACTACTTTTATTTCAGTTACACTACAATCCAAAATATCTGTTGCAAAATCTCTACTTCCAAGGAAAATTATTAATTCTATTCTACCATATGATAAAAATCTTCTCTCAGCTATATTTATGAAGTTCATAGAAAAGCGAGAAAATCGCTTGACATTTAACTCTCTAGTATTTGAAACGGGAAGCGCATTTTATAAATTTAATATTTGCATAGTTTATCAGTTATATATTTATTCTGTATTCAAAAGAGAGATCTTTAATGTAATGTTTTAAAAAATTGTAACTAAATCCAACAGAGTGTAGTTTTTTACTAAGTAATTATGCGTTTGCTCCGAAAAATCCATATTATTTGATAGAATAAAATTGTATTGGAATTTTATTCTGGAAGTAGTTAAGACAACATAGCATAAAAATAAAAATAAAAAAAGATATTCCAAGAATAGAATTTATAAATCGTAAATTATCTTCAAATTATTTCAGTTAAACAATCTTCTTTATCCGGGATATTCATCGAATCTATTAAAATCGAAAAATATTCTATATGCCACTAAGATAGTTTTATTTGGATTATTCACAAGATGGAAAATTGCCTAGTATTTAACTGGAAGTATTATAGTCTGGTTCCCTGAATTTTTAAATTCAATATTGTCACATTTATTAGTTGTATTCTAATTTTATATTAGAATAAATATGAGGAGTAATATGTACTCACAAAAAAATAACTCTTAATTTTCATACTGTAGTGAAGCGTAATTAAATCCCACTATATGTAAAGTTTTATTAAATAATTATATATCTGTTTTTGAAAATTCACCTTGTCTGTTATAAGGAACTGTTTTTGAAATCTCTTATTTTCATGTTTGATGTGTTATATAACACATAAATAAATTCCATGATAAAAGTAAAAATTCCACAAAAACTCATTCGGCTTAAAATCAACCATCATTCTCAATTTCTAACACACAAATATCTCAATTATTTTAAATTCGAAAAATATTCTATATGCCACTAACATAGTTTTATTTGGATGATTCAAAAGATTGAAAATTGCCTAGTATATAACTGGAAGTATTATAGTCTAGAACCCGAAATTTTTAAATTCAATATCGTCACATTTATTAGTTGTATCCTAATTTTATATTAGAATAAATATGAGGAGTAATATGTTCTCAGAAAAGAAGTTAACTCTTCATTTTCATACTGTAGTGAAGTATAATTAAATCCCATTAAGTGTAAAGTGTTACTAAATAATTATATATATGTTTCTGAAAATTCACCTTGTTTGTTATAAGGAACTGGTTTTGAAATCACTTATTTTCATGTTTGCTGGGTTATATAACGCATAAATAAATTCCATGATAAAAGTGAAATTTCCACAAAGATTCATTCGGCTCAAAATGGACCATCATTCTCAAATATCTCAATTATATTAAATTAAACTTTCAATACTTACCACAGTCGGCTTCTACAAGGCTCTTACACCATACCTAAACTTACAAACTTTATCTATATTTCAGTTCCACCACAATCCAAAAAAATCCACCACAGATTCACCACAATCCGGGAAACTCACTGCATCTATTCTACCACAAGATAAAAATCTTCTGTATGCCACTGAGATCTATTTGGATGACACACAAGAGAGAAAATCGCCTGACAATAGTCTTCAAGTATAGCAAACCGAAAGTACAACCCAACCGGCCAGTTCGGTAGCACACCGAACGACTGGATCTGGGGAACTGGTTGCAGAGAGTTAAGGGGGTGATGCTGGG
>BGPR01026801.1:0-21073 GCA_013235015.1 Araneus ventricosus | reverse complement strand
CATCAATTCTTAGACTCACACGTGTAAAATTATGCACCTTATTATCTTTCAGAGTGCAAAGGCTTAAATACATTCTTACACCCATACGTGTAAAATTATGCGCCTTATTATCTTTCGGAGTGCAAAGGCTTAAATCAATTCTTAGACTCACACATGTAAAATTATGCACCTTATTATCTTTCGGAGTGCAAAGAGTGAAATAGATTCTGTGATATTTAATTAGCTATAATGAAATACAAGACATAACTTTCCCTATACCTTCCTCTTGTCTTAGCTAATAATAAATAGAACATATAAGTTCTTAAACATTGCAACGCGTTAATTTGGTCCCAATCGTTCCAGGCTGTACCGAGTGTTCTAAAATGTTTTGATAGAATTAGAGGAGTAATAGTGCACATCAAGACGAGCAAAGACTTTGAGTGAGTGAAAATCGCGAAAATGCGTCTGCAAAGTGTGACGAGGCTAAGAGTCTCGTCAGACCTTAATCCCTTGGTCTTCTAATATAAGCTTCGTTCATGGCAAGGAAAATAAGTGAAAGAACCTGAAGCCTTCGTTGAAACAAGCATAGCCATTGATTATTTTTCATATAATGAAGATACTAGCTCTATAAACAATTACAGAAATTTTTAAACTTTAAAAACGTAATTTAAACACCCAAATCTTTTCAGAACACCTAAATGGTGTTAAACTCTTAAGAATTCAAGGTCTTTAAACAAACGTCAAAACTTGCAACTCTGGAAGAAGGGGAACCTTAAGTCCTCCAAAATTGATGTCTTCGTATACAGCTCAAACTTTGCCGTGAGAATGGACAAAATCAAGCAAATCTGATACATGCAGGTATCCCGATGTCAGGTGGGTATTTGAAAAAAAAGAATGACTCAAAAAAAATTCTCGAAAGTCAAAGTAAATTAACCTGGTGATATTAGTGTCATATTTCATTTAATATGTAAATCCAACACCTCATAAAAATATCAAGAAACATCCTCAGCTGGTTTGTTAATGTACCGGTTGGTAGATTTCAAACAAAGCCAGTTTTTGAAGTCTTTGCATTTATCTTAAAAGAAATTTATGTTCTTTCTTATTATATAATCTGTTATAAAAATTTTGATCGCTGTTTCAGCTTCACATTTTACTTCTGATTGTAGTTAATTCATTTTTTATTTTATTTGTATTTGCCCGGGTATGGTTCTTTTTCCATACGCTTTTATTCAACTTGAGCGTCTTGCCCACAAATCTTGAGACCAATTTCTTACCCACTTCCAATCGAGTGACAGCCTTGAAATTTAGCACAGTGGTGGGTTTCCGGAGACAATACAATATTATACAAAAAATTTGCAATCTATACCCATTTTAAATCTAACAAAATATTAAAATTTTAGCCCTATATTTGGGCTATAAAGTTTGGAAGGTGGTAACCTCACGTACGTAGGGTTGTAACACCACTAGACGACACACAATAGAAGGGGGCGCGGCCTGCGAATCATCCCCATTTCTGATTGGCTTGAGGGTCAAAAGTCAGATCGGGGAAGCGAGTCTTGTTTCGTCTCTCGGTCTGTGTCGCACTTTTCTAATTCGAGATAATGTAATCGCAATCGCGCTGCCAAGAGAAATATATACATAGACGGCGCGTACTGAAACGGCTACCCAACTTGAGCGGCGGCTATTAACATGCGTTTTATATTGGAGAATAAAATAATTGAATTTGGTTTACTATGCCTAGCATGTCGTGTGTATTCGTGTCGGCAGTCACTAAAAAGTAGAGAATAAAATAAAAAAAACTTAAAGGTATAATCGTTTATTTAAAATGCATTTTAAATGAGAAAAATTGTAACCAGAAAAATTTTCAACTTTTGCGTTCATTTTTCTCATTTAAAAAGCACTTTGAACAAAAGCTTATACCTTATTTTTTTTATATTTATTCTCGCCTCTCGTCGTATTTAACTTCAAAAAGAGGCATACCGATCACTCTTAGATACCGAAATCCTCCACGCTTTTGCGCATGCGCAGACTCGGAGTTGATTTCACCAAAACAGGGGTGAAGTGAAAAATGGAAGAGGAGGTGTTTACATTTAACTTAGCAATACATACCATTTAGCATTATACATCATTAACGGATTCGGAAACCCTCCGCGCTTTTGCGCATGCGCCGGGCGGAGTTACTTCCATCAAAATAGGGACAAAGTGAAGAATGGAAGGGTGATGTTTACATTTTACCGAGCGTGATCTAACAAAGAACTCCGGAAATGCGCTCATATGACTCATTGCCTGACACCCCTTTCCCTAGTAGCACAAAGATATTGTGCAATAAATGGATCAGGTAATAAATTGAAAGAGGTAAAAGCATACTTAAGTTCATCCCGAATTTGAACTCAGTGTTTCTTCCGGATCCAACGTATTCAACGGATTTCACGGCCTCTTCTCCCAAATCGATGACTTCTTGATAAATGAATGGCTTTTTACCAGATCCAAATGTTACTTTGTTCAAGTTCTTCAACCTCCCATTGACGGCTTTCAGGTCGGCCGGCTACATGTGTTTCGCAGCATCCACCCGAAAACCAGCTACGCCGATCTCAATCAGTTTGTTCATGTATTTTTGGTCCAGGTCTAGCTAGATCTGCCAGTCCTTAAAAGTCCACCTACATCTATCCCTATGAGCCCTATCCTGCCTCAACCCGCCCCATTCGACAGAGGCCGTACTCAGACGGTTTCGGGCGCCTGGGTGAATTTTACGGGAGAAAAGTGGTTCATTTCTTTGTTGACAATTGATCGCCCAAACTTGGGTGTCGTCCTCCTGGAATTTCTGTAAAGAAAGGAAGGATTTCATTCTGTTTTCGTGAATGAAGATTTACTTCAGTTTTTGAGGTACTGGAATTCTCACTCTAGCCGGGTTCAGAGAGCTATACCATCTCGGATAGTAGCCACGTGAGCTCTAGAGACGGCGGTGTAGTGTGGTGTTAAAGTGTTAAAGTAAAGATATGCCAGTCCTGCTAATCGGCAATTACGAACCTGCAATAGTTGAATAGTTCACGTTACGGTCAATGTGGCAAATCGGATGTTATACATAATGGCCGGTTATTATGCATACTTACCGCAGTCATTATGTATAATAACCGATTACTCACATTGGCCGTAAAATATATACAGGGTGTTCACTCTAATTGCGACCCAATAGTTAATTTCTAAACCATTAGAGATAGGCATATACTTCCAATAAAAAAAAAAAAACGCTTTAAATGAAGAAAAGAATTATATTTTATTTTATTTAAGTCGATAAATTTTATGTCGGAAAAAGTACGAAATCTACATTTTTATACATTCTTTCTGTCCTATTAGTCATAGTTTGTAAAATATTCTTCATACACCAAGGATTGAATATCTAACAAGACAAAAAAGGATGAATATCTAAAAGATAAAAATTAATAGAAGTAATTTGATTGGTGTGCGCAAGTGCAGCATCATCCAGGAAAATATTGCGAAGTACAAAATAAATAAAAATTCTAATAAAGGGAATTAAATTGTGGAAGAGTTAAAAATAAGAGCAGACAGCGATAAGAAGTAAGAATCTGGTGGATGACTTCATCAGAGGCCATACATCCATGCAGATTCAAAAATGGAATATGTTTTCTGTAGAGGAAAAAGACTTTAAGGTCTGATATTTAATATCCTCTTAAGGCCTGAACCCATTCCGGATTGTATTGGAAAGAAAAACATTTATCCACAAAGAAGAAATTAAAAACAGTCTTTTAAATACAGTATGAAAAGAAAGGCTTAAAATCTTACCTCTTATAACAGTTGTGGAACAAAGAAAGGACGCCGTACTAAGCGTGCGTTACAATGTAAACAAGGTAAATAGATGAGTGTACCTATCTCCATCTAGTGAGGGAAACACTAACTGTAGACTTGAAAAAAATTTTGTATATTTTTCATAAATATTTTTTGATGTTTTTATTATATTTTTGATTTTTTATAAAATTTTTTTGTTGTTTTTATTATATTTTTGATTTTTTATAAAAAATTTTTGTTGTTTTTATTATATTTTTGATTTTTTATAAATTTTTTTTGCTGTTTTTATTATATTTTTGATTTTTTATAAAAAAAATTTTGTTGTTTTTATTATATTTTTTATTTTTTATAAAAAATTTTGTTGTTTTTATGCATTTTTATAATCTTTATTTTCATTTTTTTTATTATTAAGATAAATATGCAGGTGAGCCATCAAAAATGTTAGAAGATGTGGAATGAGTACTAAAGCCACTTCCAGTGCAATGGATAAATTGAGATGAAAATTTAATAAATACTTTAATTTTTAATAATAAAGTAGTGTACTGGATAGCCGTTTAGCTTTAAATTAATATTTAAATTATCAATGGCCTTGACACTAGCAGAATGGTTGATGCAGATATTTTTAATTCTTTTGATTTGAGAGTGGATGGTATTTTTAATGACTTTTAGGGTGAGATTGGTATGATATGAGAAAGAGAACAGGCTCTAAAATTAAAGTCATCCCTCTTGTCATAGATACCAACTGAAATTCCTGAATCTAAAATTTTAATTACTAGATCTAAAGAATTACAATTATTGTTATTATCATTGGTTTTATTCAGTTTAAGTTCTTTCGGATAGCAGTTAATTGAACTGTCAAGGTTGTCAAAGTCAAATACAATCAGGTCATCAATATAACGATAGGCAGAAATGAGATTATTTTTTATGAATTTTCTCTCGAACGTATGAAGAAAAACATTCGCCAGTGCACTGGAGAAACTTGTAGCCAACGGAAGACCACACGATTATATGTAGTAGCTGATTCCATTGAAGAAATAATTTTCACAGATGTTGATATTGCAACTTTTTATCCATCTATTTTTACTTTCTCGTATACGAAGTATACAAAGAGAAAGTATTGTAATCGTCAAAAAATTCGAACTCGAGATTTTGACGAATCTCCACGTTTTAGACCTTCCTGAGTCCGAAAAACACAATTTTGGAATTATGTCTGTCTGTGTGTGTGTCTGTGTGTGTGTCTGTGTGTGTGTCTGTGAACACGATAACTCGAAAACTATTAGACCTACGGGGATGAAATTTGGTATGTTATCTTTAAACATAATTTGTAGGTTTCTATCAACTTTTGGACAAAATCCGTCAACGGGAAGTCTGTCTGTCTATATGTGCGAGGTCATGCGAACGCTATAACTCAAAAACTTGAACAGCCAGATGGATAAAATTTGGTACACAGTTTTATCGTCATGAATGTAGGTCCGTATAAAATTTTGGGCCAAATCCGTCAACGGGTTGACTGTCTGTCGGTCTGTATAATCGCATACTTGTTAAGCCTTCGTTTCAAAACCATTTCCACGCGCATGCCTACTTAGCTATCTCTGGTACCAAGCGGGAGGATTACGTCCTTGAGACGGGTTTGTGATTGATGTTTTATCTCCCGTTTTGCTTTCGCTCGCTCGTATAATAGCGGATCTTCCTGGAGTGTGATGGAAAATAAATATTGCTAAGTTTTAATACATAGGCATCTCTTTTAATATGATTCTTCACTTAAATATTTTACAATCACTATAATCTGCAATGAAAAAACCTTATGATATTCGTTGCATTCTGGATTACAGTAGGTTCGATTTTTTTTATCCACGCAAGGGGAGGGGAAATGACAAATTTTTTAGCAGTATACGAGAAAGTTTAGGGGAGGCCACTCCCACTGGTTATCTATGGAATTAGAGTTAAGGTATAAGTCATATAAATTAATGCATGCTTCAGTTAATTTTTCATGTGGGGAGCTGGTGAAAAGACTCTCAAAGTCAAAAGTCATTTTCTTTGACATTTTAAATTTAAACTTAAAATAGCCAATAATATCCTACTTTTTAAAGTTAATAAATGTGAGATGAAGAAATTATGTGAGATTAAGAAATTTCCTTGATATTTTTTTCGAAGAATTATAGCTTCCAAAAATTATTCATGACAGTAAAAATTACTTCCCTGTTAAAGACATTTCTGTTATTTCAACTGCTTTTAAGTGCCAAAAGACCCTCAAAAAACTGATCTGTAATTACAATTACTTTTGTAAAAATTTAAATGAAATTGATATTTCACACTGCTATTGTAATGAAGAGGAAAACAAGAATTTTATTGTTAAAGATAGGGGGCATGTTATCACAGGTGATCTAAATATATTTTCTTACTCTCTTCGTGAAGTCATGGAAAAGGGATATAAGTTTAGATTAAGAAATAGGGTGAGCCTAAAGAGAGTCGTTGGTTCCATTGATAGAGACTTGGACGTATGTATTACTAAAATAGCTAGAAATATCATTGGCCTATTGAAGGCTTTGGTGAATGAAAACATCACATTTTGATGGAAACCAAGCACTTAATTAACATCAATAAATGTAAAATCATCGATAGAGGTATTTTCTTTGATACAAATCTGAAAAAGGAGACTTAAAAAAACTTAAAAAATAAATTTATTATCACTACAGTAGACAAAGCAGAAAATAATTTTTTTTATTGTGTAAATTCCACTTCAAAGAAATTATGGTCAATGAGTAGAATTCAAACATCACTTATCAATTTATTAATTGCAGTAAAAAAGAACTAGACAAAAGAATGTTGGCTTTAGCCAAAAAACTTAAAATCAAGACAAATAATTTGACATATCTTTACCTTTTCCCTACCATTAAATTTCACAAAAATCCTTTAAAATTCAGATTTGTTACATGTGGCACAGGCAGTTACAATTTTTATTTTGGAAAATTCTTCTTAAATATTCTCAAAATTATTCTCAAAAAAATTAAAAAAGAAGAAACTTTATAATTAGTAGTAACATTGAAATTCTGAACTTTCTTTAAGATAATAAAATTCATAGCATCAACACTTTTGACTTTGAGAATCTTTTCACCAGCCTCCCACATGAAAAATTAACTGAAGCGTGCATTAATTTATATGACTTATACCTTAACTCTAATTTCATAGATAAAAATAGATGGAATAGAAATTTGGATTATCAACATCTGCGAAAATTATCTCTTCAATGGAATGAGCTACTACAGTGTGGTCTTCCGATGGGTACGAGTTTCTCCAGTGCACTAGCGGATGTTTTTCTTCATACATTCGAGAGAAAATTAATAAAAAATAATCTCATTTCTGCCTATCGTTATATTGATGAAAATTAGATAAACTAAACAAAAATTAAAATTAAATAAAAAGAAAGAAATAAAGGATAGATAATAAACAACAGATTTAGACAAAAACGATGGCAATACATCTTTAAGCGTACAAAAGCAACAGCCTCAAGTGATTGCATCAACAGAAGTTTGAAACGATAATATTTAAAACACATAAAAATGAATTTCGAAAGTAAAAAATGTTCAAAAAGGAAGAAATGAATAAAGAATCGAATGGTAAACTTTATCGAAGACCACTCACCATAAAGATTCCAAAATTAGACAAGATTTTCTGTCAAGGGTAAGATTATAAATCAAAAGTATACCCTTTGTGGCCTGAATCCTGTCCAATATCGATATGAGAATCATTTTGACAAATCAAAATGCACAATCCTTAAAGAATAAGCAAAAGGTACTAGAGAGTGTGTTAACCCTAACACTCTCTGCCGAAATTTTAGATGTAACCCAAGCGACACCAAATATACAGGAAGCTACAAAAAATTAAAAGCTAGCACGTAGCTCCATCTATGAAGAAAAATTCTAACTAATTAATCAGAATATATTGATGACCTTATTGTATTTGACTTTGACAACCTTGACAATTTAATTAACTGCTATCCGAAAGAACTTAAACTGAATAAAACCAATGATAATAACAATAATTGTAATTATTTAGATTTAGTAATTAAAATTTTAGATTCAGGAATTTCAGTTGGTATCTGTGACAAGAGGGATGACTTTAATTTTAGAGCCTTTTCTCTTTCTCATATCATACCAATCTCACTCTAAAAGTCATTAAAAATAACATCCACTCTCAAATCAAAAGAATCAAAAATATCTTCAACAACCATTATGCTAATGTCAAAGTCATTGATTATTTAAACATGCAGTTGTAAGTGGTCATCGAAAAGTAACGATTGTGACTATCGACTCAGATATGTACGTGGTTATTCTCTTTGCATTCAGGCAACGGGAATGGAGGAATTGTGGTTAGAATTTGGATCAGGCAAAAATAAGCGGTTTATTGCTATTCATCGCTTAGCTAATTCACTGTCAAAAGAAAAATGTGATGCTTTACCCTTTTTTCATTCATAACGGGGTGTGATACAGCATCACCATTTGCCAGAATAGGAAACCTGACAGCATCGAAAACATGGGATATATATGATGAGGTAACACCAGTTTTTATTCTGTTGTCAAGTAGTTTGGGTGATAGTCGGATAGTGAATATAACATTATTATGTACAATAAACATATTGTGACAAAATCGTCTTGTGGGTGTACGTGAATGCAGTCCATTAAGCAGGATTAAAAAATAAAGCTCTTTATTTTACAAATATTCCAAGAAAAGAAACGTAGCACAAGTATTCAAACAGCACTTGTAAAATTCACAACAGAGATTACCATTAAATCTCAACACAGCGCTTAAGGGCTTCTTGTTAGCTCACCAGCTTGCTTGCTGATCAAAATCCAACTACTCTTCTGAGCTTGAGAGTTTGCTTTTATACTTTTTCAGTAGGAAGTGACGTAATCTCCAGAAAGTTCATGAAGCCAGTAGAAATAGGTTGAAAGTTCGAGGCCCTTCTAGAAAATTCCTTTTGTCGCCAAAGTCGACAAGTTTGTCGCCAAGATTAGGATCTCAGGGAAACGACTTTGTAACAATATGTACAACACAACTGGTACAGTTGAAGCTATCAATGAATGTAGAAAGATTCTGTTTACAAGTCACAACCGTGCAATTGAGGACGTTCCACCTACATCTGCTGCATCGAAACAGTATATATAACGTGCTTCCTTACAGGCTGACATCTGGCGCCAATGTCTAATGAGTAATACAATTCTCACTAACCCAGAAGATTATGTGTGGAAAAAAGCAGAAACTTCATTTATACATTCTTACGGACAAATCTTTCAGAAGCATCCAAAATATGCCAGGAACTCATTTCCTGCAAGTGTAAAAAAAAAGTTCATTATCTTGAAAATGCCACAAGCACAATCTCCCGTGTACGTCCCTGATGGTAAGATCTCAACCTCGGGGCCGGAGGATTCCAGGTTCAAAACCCGATTCCACCGAAGAACCGCCGTGTAATAGGGTCTAGTGCACGCCAAATCCGTCGCGGCCAAATGTCCTCCTGTCGGTATGGTGCGGAAGTTTGGAAAGGAGGTGGGAGCTCAGGTGTCGTCCTCGTCATCTGACCACGGTTCAAAATTACGAGGTCCGTCCCAAAATAGCCCTCGTGCTGCTGCAAAACGGGATGTAAATATAACTAAACTAACCCGTGTACGTCCCTATGTATGTGCGATGCAGTGTGTGCTGACAGTACATAACTATGTATATTCAAATAAAATGTGTTATAGCGGTTACAATTCACTGCCTTCTCCTTTTATGGCAGGTGGCGCTACTAGAGCCATCCGGGTTTTTCCCATGATGCCTCTCTCTCTTCTTCTTCTGTGTACTTGTCTTCTGTTGTTGTTCTCTGTCTAGCACCTTTTAATGTACTGTGTCGTGGAAAATAGCCATCTAATAAAAATGGTTCCTGAAATTGAATTAATTCTTCAACAGCGGCATTCCATATAAACATGAGTCTCGTCCCTCTACAGTGGCGCCCAACGTAAATTTTTGATGGAAATTGAAAAAGTGTCAACCAGACACTTGCCACGATATTTTCTCCCGCTCTGGGAAATAGCATTAATTTTTGGTAAAGCAAAATTTCTTTTTTTTTTGTCACATTCGATTATCCACAGCTTTTATGCAAAATTATTAGCAGCAAAAATACCCAGTATCAGCGATTTTCATTTTTTCTTGCACGTGCAGCCATTTTTGGCCACCATCTTGAAACAAGGGGTCCTATGGATGGGGTCTGAGCAACAAATTATATCAAAATATATCCCTCGAAACAGTGCAAAGTTTTATACTGGTAGCCAGACACCTAATATTCTTTCTAAAAATATGACTATCCTACCTAACTACTAAGAATGTTTACAAATTCATCCACTTTGAGACCAATTATCTCAAAAACTATTAAAGCTTCAAGAAAAATCAAAGCATCCATTTGTAGGGAAAGGTACGCTCTTTAATTTGTTAAATCAATCGTAATTTGAAAACTGATTAGTTTTCGAGTTATTCAGGAAAAACTAAAGAAGGAGGATGAAATCCAAGATGGCGCCGCAAGCTCACCCCCAGGACCTGGGTCTTTTAGTATGTTCATCCGAAGACCCTTACGAACATGTGTTGGCTTCTCGATTGGCATTCACAAGACTTCTTTTAAGACAAAACAAACATTTATTAGAACATTAAAACACAACCATTACACTTCGTAACTGCGTACATCGTTCAACCGTACTCGTCTCTTATTTAAATCAAATTCAAAGTAAGTCAACATCAGACCGTTGCCACTTATCTGGTATCATACACTGTTATAACATTAAATAAGTTGAACTCATGCTTTTGTCAGGCGCTTACATTCGGCCATTCCGACTTTTCAATTGACCTCAGTTGAACCAAATTTTTGTTTACACTCAATAATATCTACACAAAATCAATAGAAAAATACATTCATAAAAGATAAAATTAAGTGAAATAAAAAATTTACAAAAGTTCTATCTGTCCAGCATATAAGCTCCATTTAAGGCTCTGGTTTACGCACAGTTCGTTTGGGTCTTTGCATTTCAGGTCCATCATCGGAATTTTCAATAGAGTCATCATCGTCTTCATTCCAGCTCCTCCAGGCTTTTAACTGACTGACATGAGCCGTTGTAGCATAAGGACGGCCATTACTAGGTTTTAGTTGTGAGATTCTGTATGTGTCACTAGGGGGTATTTCTGTGACAACCATGGGACCTCGGTATCGTGGTTGCGTCTTTGTTGATTCACATGTCGTATTAGAAGTTCTTCTAATTGTCATGATATCTCCCTTACGAAGTGATACTTTACCTGACTTCTTTTTGTCGTAATATGCGTTCGTTTTCACTAAAGAATCGTTGATGATTTTCAAGTTCTCAACACGCTTTTTATTTTCTTGTATTTGAAGAAGCAACGAGTGTCGCTCTTTCTTTAAGTTCTTAATATCTCCTTGTAGAAGTCGTAGTTCATCCTTTACCATTTTAACCCTTCAACCGGCTGGAACGTAGAAAGTCGCTCTCTGATGACTATTCTAAAACCGGCTCCGTCGCAGAAATTTGTTCTTCGATTATTATTCTTAAACAGGCTCCGGCGTAGGAAATTGCTCTCTGTTTATTACCCGAAAACCGGCTCCGAAACATTTGCGTTCACCATTTAGCTACAGAGAGGCCATTTTAAAAGCATTCAGCTGAAAAAGAGCATGGTTTTTAAATTTAATTAATAATAAACAGGCTATCGGGAAGATGTCCGAATCATTTAGGATCAGCCTTGATTTGTGTAACACACTGACAAGCTCTGGGGACTTTTAAATTCTCTACTTTTAAATTTTTTACTCTTAAACTTTTATACTTTCGTTGGTTTATTTGTTGTAAATAAATTATGATTCTGTGACTTCATGTTTCTTCTCGTATACCTTGACTTAGGGCGGGGGAGATCTTCATCAAGGAGTGGGCGAAGTACGTCGGGAGTGTATACTCCTGGTAGGGTCACCCAAGGCGTGAAGGCCACTCCATCTCTCCCTGCTTGACTTAGTATTTTAAATTCACCAATTCATCATACATGTAATTTACTCATAGCATATATATGCGGAGAAATGGCATTCACTTTCATCGTCACAATTCACTTTCTCATTTTATTGTTGGATTTCAATGTTTTATTCAAATTGGTTGTTGAAATTTAAAATTGGATTTTTAAAATGTATATACTGTAATATTTTTATATTTTTGCATTTTAAACTTGTGATTATTAAAATGTATGTAATGTAATACTTTTATATTTTTGTAATTTAAACTTGACTGCCGCTCTCCAATTTTATCGTATCACCCCTGCCCATTTGAATCAGTCCTCTCCGTCCAGACAACTCGACTCCTCTATTTCTGATAGATCCCCCTCTTTGCTCACCTGGGTGGTGTGCCATGACATGGCCCGTGGTTGCTTGATCTGCCCGGATGCCCTTTGGGGTTTTTGGATTTTAATTATTTTAATATATCTTTTAACACCAAAATTTTATCGTTTTACACGTTCTATGTGGTATGGGAAAGTTATTTGGAGTTTCTGCGCTGTTGCGCTTGCTACTTTTCGACTTTTGGCTTTTAGTTCTTGCTCGATCAATCTTTTATTGACTCGGACTAGATTTTTAAACTTTTGCTTCATGTTGTGTGTTTGTGTGTGTGTTTGTGTGTGTGTTTGTGTTGTCCTTTCCGTCTGTCGGGCATGTTGTTTTCTTTTAGGGTCACCTGGTCTGGTGGAGTCCTGGCTGTTTGGTACCCTCTTGGGTTTCATCTTTTATTTAAATAACGACCATATAGGTGATTATAGTATTTTAATAAAATAAAAACTTGGAGTTGGAATAAAATAGTAACATGGAGTTTTGCTCCTCAATTTTGAATTCTTAATTTTTGATTGTCCTTATGCATTCACCTTTCGCCTCCTCTTCATTTCATCTGGGTCATATTTTTAGCTATCATCTTTTTAGCCATCATCTTTTTAGACTTCATTGCCATCAACCAGACTTTGCCATAAATCAGACTCCACCATGACCAGTGGGAGTGAACTTTAATTAATTTTTGCTATGTGTGCTTTTGCACTACTGTTGTATCAATTGCTGCCCAATTTGGGCACAATTTGTAATTGTATATTTTTTCCAGCCTTTCCTAGTTTTGAATACCATGTCACATAATTGTATGTTTATTTACCATCAACCAGTACAATTGTATATATACAGCATTAATGCTGATTGATCCTTCTCTGTTACAAATTTTGTTACGACTTTTATGTTACAACTTATTGATCCTTTAACAGAATTCGATGATTTGAATTCATATTTATCCACTTATATAAATTATATGTGAACTGCTTTCAATTTGAAACTTCTTGTAAGAATTGGTTACGACTTTTGTGCAACGCTTCCATTGATCCTGTTATTCCAATTTGTTACGAATTTAGCCTGTATACAGCCATTATTATGTAACTTGGAAATGTACATCATGTCCGGCGGACTTTTTGTTTTTTCCGCCATTTGGCGCAGTTTGTGTTGCCTTTAGCATATTTTATTGTAATTAATTACTACCCATGTTATGGGTAATGCCTGTAGTGCTTAACAAGACTCAATGGATCTATCCCGTTGGGGCCGGGGCCCGTCGTTCCTTCGGCGTGCCTGGGGGTCCCATTTCTCCGCCGGTTCCTTTGGCCCTAAACCCCTTGGGTGGGCGGTTCCGGCGTGGGTATAAAAAAAAAGCATTCAGCTGAAATATTTTTGCCGTTCAAAGGGTTAAGATCATTCGTCACATTTCCCATCATCTTTTGCTGGGAAAAGTCTTTAATCTGCAAACTTTCACTCTCTAACTGAGCTGTTTCAAGACGTTTAAGACAGACTGGATCTACTTTTTCATCAATCGGAAAGTTTCTAAATAGTTCATCTTCGCGATATCCAATATGAACTCTTTTTCCCATTTTTGTATAAGCGATATGAGGGAGATCAAGCCATGTCCGTCCGATGATAAGATCAAATGATTGCGCAACGTCAGGAACAACGTATATGCTTATGTTTTCGGCCTTTACATTATCAACTTCAATATCGGCTTTAATTCTTCCAATAGACGTTAATGCAGGCATCTTTTGATTTCCAAAACCGTATATTTTATTGAGAGCAAGTTTTAGTTTAAGTTTCTGAGCAACTGAAATCTTTAAGAGACAGCACGAACCTCCTGTATCAATTAAAGTTTGCAAGTTATCACAATTATTAATTTTCGCTTTCTTCAAAAATGAATTTCTCTCCTCTGAATTCTCGCCAACTCGTCTAACAGATAAGCTTTCATCACTTGAATGATTCGTTTCCTTGGCGACACGGTTTATAGCTTTATGGCCTGTTTCTCGGCATGTTAAAACTGATTTTGGAAGTCAACATCAGACCGTTGCCACTTATCTGGTATCATACATTGTTATAACAATAAATAAGTTGAACTCATGCTTTTGTCAGGCATAAATATTAAACATGCTTACACATGTGTACTAATTTTCGAAACTATATGATTTAATGTTTTATTCAAATCCTTTGTTGACTGGACTAAATATGATAAGCACAATTTGTACACTTGTTACTTTACCGATATTTGCTGCAATCGTTGTCTAACAGTCAGATTTTTAGTTATAACGTGTAGAAGGGTTGTATAAAGTGCAGAGCTTGAAGTTAGTTGTAGAGGACACAAATGAAAACGTGGCAAAAACTAGAATTTGTAGCACGAGACGTGTTGTCACCATCTTCATATCCGAATTTTAATTAAATTATCACGGTTTTGTTTCTATCTCCTAAACTTTAGATCATGGGTACTGTCTGTCTGCCACGAGAACTGTGCCGCCAAAATGTCTAGTTTATGGCGGTCGCTATAGCAGCTGGTTATGCTAGAGAAGATCCATTTCGAATAGGAGGAATCCGACGGAAATCGGTGTTTTATTTTAATATTGGCGCCAGTTTGCGGTGGCAAAAAGAGTAGTTGATCATTCGTCTTCTCGGCTACCATACATAGCCCATGTGGCGCTAAATGCGCCAATGTAGCACATTTGAATGAACTTCTACCTACTAGAAATGGATTCTTCCTGTGATAACCTGTTCCTATAGCGACCGTGGTAAATTAGACACTTTGGCGGCCACAGTTCTCGTGGCGGATAGACAGTAGATGAAATGGCGATTCTGTCAGAGAAATGGGAGAATGTTTTTCTTTTAACTCCTCCTTGGTCGGCGTCGCGCTGCATAATTTCGTCTTTTTGGTGCCGCATCGCATGTCCTGCGACGAAGAGAGAAATTGCATCGTTGAGAGTGAATTCGTCCCTTCTTACGCGTCTCGTTATACTCCGCGATTGATTTTTTTTGTATCTCTGAATAAGCAATAAAATAATCGGTAATGAATGATTTCAATGTGGTTTTTACGCTCTGATGGCCAAGAAAGATTGCAAAGGTAGTTTCATGGTAAGGTTTTAAAACCATTAAAAAAACATTTTTTACATGTCATTAATCATTCTTTTTATGCATATATTTATCTTAAATACCTGAAAGCAATAGATTTGAAAAATACATTATCAGAGAGTATTTAGTTTTAATTTAAAACTTGGGTGCAATGCAGGGAAAACTGGAGATTAGTGAAGGGGATATCACATGTATGACCCCCACTAAGTCAAGCAAAAGCTGCTTACCGACGAAAATATTTTGCATTTTCGGATTCAGGATAGGACATGTATTAATTTTCAGCAATGGAAAATGCTTATTTTAAGTCGGAAATTTGAAAAAAAAATTCGACCAAGAACGGGTTAAAGCCCATATCAGACGACAGCATTCTGCGACCAGGTTCCGACATGAAACGAACATTGCAACTCCCAAGTTTGTAGTGACGTCACTGGTCAACCAGGATTTCGATTATCGTAGACTACGGGGCAGTCAAAGTCGCACTTAATTGGTGTGAATTTTCGACGCTAACAGTTTTCCGTCACTATCGAGTACATTTTTAGCCCGGATGAATACAGTCCACGATAATCGAATCCTGTCTGACCGGTGACGTCACTACAAACTTGAGAGTGGCAATATTCATTTCATGCCGGAACCTGCCGTCTGATATGAGCTTAACATGTCTTTCGAGGATAAGATGGTTTTCCCTCACAACTACCCGTAACTAGGTCTTGTCTTTCTCTCATTAGCAATGGATACAACAGGATGGTAGAGTAAAACTATCAGCAGGGGGATTGCTGGACAGTTTAATTTCGGGAAGGAAAAGGAAGGAGAAATGAAAATGTATGAAGCAGGGCCGGTTTCACCATTAGGTCATTCTTGGCGACCACAACAATGGGCACTTACTTGTCCATCAAACGAAATTGTCATTTTTGTCGACTCCCACCCCTTGTAATAAATACTGAATTGCAATCTGTAATCAACTATAACTGTAAATTTATCATTAAGTATGTTAATGAATTTTTGGTGCTTAAAATGCAAGTTAATGAATATTACTGATTTTTGGGGGGCATTAACCCACTCAGCGGCAAGCCCGAAATATCTCTCGAACTTTTTTGCATCTCAAACGGCGGACTGCGAAATAACTCGCAAATTTTTCTGCATCTCTGGCGCCAGGCCCGGGTATTCTCGGGATATTAGAAATTCCTTTCCCCAGGTCCACATACATACTAGTAATTGGAGGGTTGGCCTGTCCATTGTGAACCGTCCATTGCGTATGTCACCCCGCAGTTGGAAGAAGAGGGGTTGTGAGTTTGTGTGTGGGCTTTCCGAATTCCACCCCTATTCCAACCCGTTTCCTTCCCCCTTAAAGCGAAGCCCTCAGAGTCCACAGTAGTATAAATCACTGTCATATCACTCCTTTAAGATCGGACAGCGCTGTAACCGTAGAAGGGGGAAGGTATGTTCATTGTTAAAAATTGCTGCCGTTTGCTAGTACAACTGAGTTTTCGAAGGTGACATTTCTCAAACGTTTCAAAATTTCCATAGTGCCGCTGGAAGGGTTAAAATATTTCCTTAATTAAAACAAACAATAATTTTTACATCTAATTTGTTTATATTCTGTTATGTTATGTTTGGCGTATAAAATTTTCTTCACCTTGGACCCCAGATACCCTTGCACCGATCCCGGTACGAAGAGGAAAATATTCTTTATCAACAACTTTAGTACCACTCTTAAATGAAGTTTGCTTCAGTTAAGCTGGACCTTCACGATCGATCCGTTCCACACCATTTGGAGCCCATTGTTCCAAAACCCTTCATCAACGCCACAATCTAAAGAGAATTGGCGCGGTGTGGTCGAAATGTTTGGATTTTCATTCGTCGCGATAGGCCATAAAACTGAAATACGATCGTGGGTAAGAGACAGCGAACCTCTCTCACAAAAGCGAAACCCACAAAAGGGAGGAGGGGGAGTGAAGCGCTCTCGGGAAAGCGTGCGGGGAGGAGGGGTAGGCACATTAGCCCTGGAAGGTGGAAGTGGCCGGTTGTGTCTCTTGTATAGAGCTTCCATGACTGACCATCTAAATGGGTGGGCTGAATAATGGAACTGTCTGGTGCGACGTGCTCCAAATGATGTGGAACGGACCAACCGTGAATGTCCAGTTTTAGATTAACGACCCGGTTTGAAGTTATACTAAGGCTATTTTGAGACTCGCTATTTTCTTACATGTCACCATATTGTTCGTTGAAATCATTTCGCAATGCGCATGTGCAGAATCCATGTCAATGCTCCCTTTCTTCATATAGTGTTCTTATTACAAGCAAAAAGTGATGTGTCCACATAAAAAATAAAACGAAATACAATTTTTTTTCTCTTTATTTAGTCAGTTATTTCTCTTTAAAAGGTGTAAAATAATAACACTTCCCATCATAAATTTATCATAAATAAAATTTCATATAAACATAGCTTTAGAAGCGCATAGTGACAAAATTGAATTTTATATAGCTAAATTACATATAAAACAAAGAATACTCCAAATATACAGACGCTTGATTTTTTTATTAATTTAAATAAGAATAGATAAAAAAAATATGGAAATTTCCATGCAATATAGTTAATTTTGTTAGTTAAATCTTGTTTGTGGAATGTAGTAATAAAAAAAATGACGATTACATTCTACAAATAAGACTTAAAAGTTACTGAATGCCTGTATACCATCTTAAATCATATTGCTTCAAAATTAATTATTCTTCAAGCGGAGATAAAAAAAATTTGAGAATTCTAATCAAAAACTAATGTTAAAATGTTTCTTAGTTCAATACACTGAACACACGTATATTGTATTCATTTACGAAATTGCAAATACTGATAAATCATAATCTCTTTGCAAAAGAAACAGATGCGAAACATATCAGGTTTCCCAGAAGTTTCAAAGTTTTGCCTGAAATAGAAGAAACAGAAAAAATTACATAACAATAAGTTACAGAATAACATATTATGAAGAGACAGAACAGAAAAATTTTTAACAGTTTTCATTATTGCATAACCTCCTTTTTTCATTAGTAATCATTGTTACTTTGCAAGTTTTTGTTTAGTCTCTTTTATAGTTCTGTAAGATAATTTTAAATTGCTTTACTAAAATTAACTTTAATATAACTCATAAAAAATTTATACAAACTAGTAAAGCATTCGACATTGCGAGGTGGTTTACTTATCAAAACCTTATGGGAGACAGGAAACGGAAAGATTGTGTAAAAATAATATAATATTTATTAATATATCAATGATGGAATATTGCTCAACTTTTAATGAAATAATTCACAAATTAAAAGTACAGTAAAGTGTTTCAATTTGATTGTGTAATATAATACTGCATTTTCTATCCTTCTCACACTTTTAGACCCATTTTAGGGAATCTTTCTTTTTAGGAACCATGAATATAATTCTATGTAAATTCGGGTCTATTTGTTAAATTTCTTTCAACAACTCGACTCCACACAATCCAGAAAGGGGTGAATTAGGGTTCCTTACCCTATTATCACAAAATGCTCTACTACATTCATAAGATATCTTTACTATGTTGTGCGGCAATTAAAATATAAAAAAAATCGTAGAGATATCGTGGAATATTTTGTGCTAATAGGGTTAACCATTGGAGTATTTTAGTTGAACAATGAACTAAATTTCATCAAAATTGCTCCAACGGTTCATTCAAGCATTCCTACATGCCTTAGGGGTAGTTATCCTCCTACGAAGTTCATTAGTGAAAATTTAAGCCCACCATATTGTAAGTTTGACTGGTCGAAATATGTGAATCAAATTTCATGTTAGTCGATCAGTTTTTTTGCACGTATTTAAACGACTCACCCCTACCCTACCAAGAGGGAGAGTCGGGGTTTGGAGGTGGATTTATTCCTAAAGTATTTTTAGTCGGCGAAAGAGAAACGTGTGTGTTACGTTTTGCGGAAATTGCTCCAGACATACTAGAATATGTATACATATAATGGGGTAGGTAAAGGGTAGAGCAAACACCTTGAATAAGAAGGCAGTCATTGATCCAATCAATACTCTATTTCAGTTTCTATTTATCCATTTTAAAGATGATAATGTAGATTATATGAACTTAATAGTTGTAATAATATCTTTGAAAGTAAATTCCACTGAAAGAAACTCACGCGCAAAGGCAGCGTTTTGTCGGAAAGGAATTACATGGTGAACCAGTGGGAGTGGCCTCCCCTAAACTTTCTCGTATACTGATCAAAAATTTGTCATTTCCTCTCCCCCTGCGTGGATAAAAAAATCGAACCTACTGTAACCCAGAATGCAACGAGTATCAGAAGGTTTTTCATTGTAGATTATAGTGATTGTAAAATATTTAGGTGAAGAATCATATTCAAAGAGATGCGTATGTATTAAAACTTAGCAATATTTAAGCTTTTCACTCTAGCAAACTCCGCTAATGCGAGGGCACGAGCGAGCAAAAACAAAACAGGAGATAAAACGAATCTATCACAAACTCCGTCTCAAGGACAAAGTGACGTAATCCTTCCGCTTGCTACCAGTACGCATGCGCATGGAGATGAGCATTCGTTTCAAAACTTAACAAGTATGCGATTATACAGACCGACAAACAGTCAACCCGCTGACGGATTTGGCCCAAAATTTTATACGGACCTACATACATGACGATAAAACTGTGTACTAAATTTTATCCATCTAGCTATTCAAGTTTTTGAGTTATAGTGTCCGCATGACCACGAACAGACAGACAGGTAGCCTTCCTTTTCCTTCCTTCTTAGACGGATTTTGTCCAAAATTTGATAGAAACCTACAAATTATGTGTAATGATCACATACCAAATTTCATCCCTGTATCTCTAATAGTTTTCGAGTTATCGTATTCGGACACACAGACAGACATAATTCCAAAATTGTGTTTTTCGGACTCAGGCGATTACAATACCTTCTCTTTGTATACTTCGTATACGAGAAAGTAAAAAGGGTCGTTACAACATCGGGGCGGGTTTTTATACGGAGAAACGGGGAAATTCCCTTACGCTGGAAGCCGGTTGAATCCGGACTTATTCCAGTTACAGGGGCAGTTATTTGTATACTAGAGCTTAAGTAGAAATAATTTTATTAATTAAAAGTTAAGAAGTGTTTTAAAGTTAGGAAAATGTTAAGCTATTACATACATATACATAATGTGTACATATATACAATGTATGCAGATTGAATTTCATTTACAATACTACCGTGTTTTTTCTCGTTCAAATCTTTAATGTTTTCCAGTCGTTTACAACACTTTTTGTCGGTTCAGACGGATTTCCAGTTCATTTTTACCTATGTACGAGGTTTCCCGCGAGTTACATCTTCCCACGGTTTACACCATTATCCCCTGGTCCCTTGAAAAATGTAAAAATGAGGTAGGTCATTCTAAATTATGTATATAAATTAATTTTTAACCGCTTAACTTAAAAGCCCGAGAATGCTCGTGCATCGAATTATCGCATTTTAGTCTTAAAACTTGAATTTAATCATTAATTAGCTTTATAATTTTACACAAAAATTACGTAGAATGTCTCAACGTATAAACGTCTCAAGTATTATATGCCTTCTGAGTTGAATGAAAACGACAGTCCTTTTTCAAAACAGAAGGGAGTATCTTATAAGATAGCAAAGAAAATTAGTAAGTTAAGTTGTTGAAAGATTAAAATGCAAAATAATTATTTATTTTAAATATTCTTTTATCAACTTAATTCATTGTATGACACAGTTTCCATGTAACACGACATTCTGACACAGTTTCCATGTAACACGACATTCTGACAGAGTTTCCATGTAACACGA
>BGPR01026800.1:165-21238 GCA_013235015.1 Araneus ventricosus | reverse complement strand
TCGTGTTACATGGAAACTCTGTCAGAATGTCGTGTTACATGGAAACTGTGTCAGAATGTCGTGTTACATGGAAACTGTGTCATACAATGAATTAAGTTGATAAAAGAATATTTAAAATAAATAATTATTTTGCATTTTAATCTTTCAACAACTTAACTTACTAATTTTCTTTGCTATCTTATAAGATACTCCCTTCTGTTTTGAAAAAGGACTGTCGTTTTCATTCAACTCAGAAGGCATATAATACTTGAGACGTTTATACGTTGAGACATTCTACGTAATTTTTGTGTAAAATTATAAAGCTAATTAATGATTAAATTCAAGTTTTAAGACTAAAATGCGATAATTCGATGCACGAGCATTCTCGGGCTTTTAAGTTAAGCGGTTAAAAATTAATTTATATACATAATTTAGAATGACCTACCTCATTTTTACATTTTTCAAGGGACCAGGGGATAATGGTGTAAACCGTGGGAAGATGTAACTCGCGGGAAACCTCGTACATAGGTAAAAATGAACTGGAAATCCGTCTGAACCGACAAAAAGTGTTGTAAACGACTGGAAAACATTAAAGATTTGAACGAGAAAAAACACGGTAGTATTGTAAATGAAATTCAATCTGCATACATTGTATATATGTACACATTATGTATATGTATGTAATAGCTTAACATTTTCCTAACTTTAAAACACTTCTTAACTTTTAATTAATAAAATTATTTCTACTTAAGCTCTAGTATACAAATAACTGCCCCTGTAACTGGAATAAGTCCGGATTCAACCGGCTTCCAGCGTAAGGGAATTTCCCCGTTTCTCCGTATAAAAACCCGCCCCGATGTTGTAACGACCCTTTTTACTTTCTCGTATACGAAGTATACAAAGAGAAGGTATTGTAATCGCCTGAGTCCGAAAAACACAATTTTGGAATTATGTCTGTCTGTGTGTCCGAATACGATAACTCGAAAACTATTAGAGATACAGGGATGAAATTTGGTATGTGATCATTACACATAATTTGTAGGTTTCTATCAAATTTTGGACAAAATCCGTCTAAGAAGGAAGGAAAAGGAAGGCTACCTGTCTGTCTGTTCGTGGTCATGCGGACACTATAACTCAAAAACTTGAATAGCTAGATGGATAAAATTTAGTACACAGTTTTATCGTCATGTATGTAGGTCCGTATAAAATTTTGGGCCAAATCCGTCAGCGGGTTGACTGTTTGTCGGTCTGTATAATCGCATACTTGTTAAGTTTTGAAACGAATGCTCATCTCCATGCGCATGCGTACTGGTAGCAAGCGGAAGGATTACGTCACTTTGTCCTTGAGACGGAGTTTGTGATAGATTCGTTTTATCTCCTGTTTTGTTTTTGCTCGCTCGTGCCCTCGCATTAGCGGAGTTTGCTAGAGTGAAAAGCTTAAATATTGCTAAGTTTTAATACATACGCATCTCTTTGAATATGATTCTTCACCTAAATATTTTACAATCACTATAATCTACAATGAAAAACCTTCTGATACTCGTTGCATTCTGGGTTACAGTAGGTTCGATTTTTTTATCCACGCAGGGGGAGAGGAAATGACAAATTTTTGATCAGTATACGAGAAAGTTTAGGGGAGGCCACTCCCACTGGTTCACCATGTAATTCCTTTCCGACAAAACGCTGCCTTTGCGCGTGAGTTTCTTTCAGTGGAATTTACTTTCAAAGATATTATTACAACTATTAAGTTCATATAATCTACATTATCATCTTTAAAATGGATAAATAGAAACTGAAATAGAGTATTGATTGGATCAATGACTGCCTTCTTATTCAAGGTGTTTGCTCTACCCTTTACCTACCCCATTATATGTATACATATTCTAGTATGTCTGGAGCAATTTCCGCAAAACGTAACACACACGTTTCTCTTTCGCCGACTAAAAATACTTTAGGAATAAATCCACCTCCAAACCCCGACTCTCCCTCTTGGTAGGGTAGGGGTGAGTCGTTTAAATACGTGCAAAAAAACTGATCGACTAACATGAAATTTGATTCACATATTTCGACCAGTCAAACTTACAATATGGTGGGCTTAAATTTTCACTAATGAACTTCGTAGGAGGATAACTACCCCTAAGGCATGTAGGAATGCTTGAATGAACCGTTGGAGCAATTTTGATGAAATTTAGTTCATTGTTCAACTAAAATACTCCAATGGTTAACCCTATTAGCACAAAATATTCCACGATATCTCTACGATTTTTTTTATATTTTAATTGCCGCACAACATAGTAAAGATATCTTATGAATGTAGTAGAGCATTTTGTGATAATAGGGTAAGGAACCCTAATTCACCCCTTTCTGGATTGTGTGGAGTCGAGTTGTTGAAAGAAATTTAACAAATAGACCCGAATTTACATAGAATTATATTCATGGTTCCTAAAAAGAAAGATTCCCTAAAATGGGTCTAAAAGTGTGAGAAGGATAGAAAATGCAGTATTATATTACACAATCAAATTGAAACACTTTACTGTACTTTTAATTTGTGAATTATTTCATTAAAAGTTGAGCAATATTCCATCATTGATATATTAATAAATATTATATTATTTTTACACAATCTTTCCGTTTCCTGTCTCCCATAAGGTTTTGATAAGTAAACCACCTCGCAATGTCGAATGCTTTACTAGTTTGTATAAATTTTTTATGAGTTATATTAAAGTTAATTTTAGTAAAGCAATTTAAAATTATCTTACAGAACTATAAAAGAGACTAAACAAAAACTTGCAAAGTAACAATGATTACTAATGAAAAAAGGAGGTTATGCAATAATGAAAACTGTTAAAAATTTTTCTGTTCTGTCTCTTCATAATATGTTATTCTGTAACTTATTGTTATGTAATTTTTTCTGTTTCTTCTATTTCAGGCAAAACTTTGAAACTTCTGGGAAACCTGATATGTTTCGCATCTGTTTCTTTTGCAAAGAGATTATGATTTATCAGTATTTGCAATTTCGTAAATGAATACAATATACGTGTGTTCAGTGTATTGAACTAAGAAACATTTTAACATTAGTTTTTGATTAGAATTCTCAAATTTTTTTTATCTCCGCTTGAAGAATAATTAATTTTGAAGCAATATGATTTAAGATGGTATACAGGCATTCAGTAACTTTTAAGTCTTATTTGTAGAATGTAATCGTCATTTTTTTTATTACTACATTCCACAAACAAGATTTAACTAACAAAATTAACTATATTGCATGGAAATTTCCATATTTTTTTTATCTATTCTTATTTAAATTAATAAAAAAATCAAGCGTCTGTATATTTGGAGTATTCTTTGTTTTATATGTAATTTAGCTATATAAAATTCAATTTTGTCACTATGCGCTTCTAAAGCTATGTTTATATGAAATTTTATTTATGATAAATTTATGATGGGAAGTGTTATTATTTTACACCTTTTAAAGAGAAATAACTGACTAAATAAAGAGAAAAAAAATTGTATTTCGTTTTATTTTTTATGTGGACACATCACTTTTTGCTTGTAATAAGAACACTATATGAAGAAAGGGAGCATTGACATGGATTCTGCACATGCGCATTGCGAAATGATTTCAACGAACAATATGGTGACATGTAAGAAAATAGCGAGTCTCAAAATAGCCTTAGTATAACTTCAAACCGGGTCGTTAATCTAAAACTGGACATTCACGGTTGGTCCGTTCCACATCATTTGGAGCACGTCGCACCAGACAGTTCCATTATTCAGCCCACCCATTTAGATGGTCAGTCATGGAAGCTCTATACAAGAGACACAACCGGCCACTTCCACCTTCCAGGGCTAATGTGCCTACCCCTCCTCCCCGCACGCTTTCCCGAGAGCGCTTCACTCCCCCTCCTCCCTTTTGTGGGTTTCGCTTTTGTGAGAGAGGTTCGCTGTCTCTTACCCACGATCGTATTTCAGTTTTATGGCCTATCGCGACGAATGAAAATCCAAACATTTCGACCACACCGCGCCAATTCTCTTTAGATTGTGGCGTTGATGAAGGGTTTTGGAACAATGGGCTCCAAATGGTGTGGAACGGATCGATCGTGAAGGTCCAGCTTAACTGAAGCAAACTTCATTTAAGAGTGGTACTAAAGTTGTTGATAAAGAATATTTTCCTCTTCGTACCGGGATCGGTGCAAGGGTATCTGGGGTCCAAGGTGAAGAAAATTTTATACGCCAAACATAACATAACAGAATATAAACAAATTAGATGTAAAAATTATTGTTTGTTTTAATTAAGGAAATATTTTAACCCTTCCAGCGGCACTATGGAAATTTTGAAACGTTTGAGAAATGTCACCTTCGAAAACTCAGTTGTACTAGCAAACGGCAGCAATTTTTAACAATGAACATACCTTCCCCCTTCTACGGTTACAGCGCTGTCCGATCTTAAAGGAGTGATATGACAGTGATTTATACTACTGTGGACTCTGAGGGCTTCGCTTTAAGGGGGAAGGAAACGGGTTGGAATAGGGGTGGAATTCGGAAAGCCCACACACAAACTCACAACCCCTCTTCTTCCAACTGCGGGGTGACATACGCAATGGACGGTTCACAATGGACAGGCCAACCCTCCAATTACTAGTATGTATGTGGACCTGGGGAAAGGAATTTCTAATATCCCGAGAATACCCGGGCCTGGCGCCAGAGATGCAGAAAAATTTGCGAGTTATTTCGCAGTCCGCCGTTTGAGATGCAAAAAAGTTCGAGAGATATTTCGGGCTTGCCGCTGAGTGGGTTAATGCCCCCCAAAAATCAGTAATATTCATTAACTTGCATTTTAAGCACCAAAAATTCATTAACATACTTAATGATAAATTTACAGTTATAGTTGATTACAGATTGCAATTCAGTATTTATTACAAGGGGTGGGAGTCGACAAAAATGACAATTTCGTTTGATGGACAAGTAAGTGCCCATTGTTGTGGTCGCCAAGAATGACCTAATGGTGAAACCGGCCCTGCTTCATACATTTTCATTTCTCCTTCCTTTTCCTTCCCGAAATTAAACTGTCCAGCAATCCCCCTGCTGATAGTTTTACTCTACCATCCTGTTGTATCCATTGCTAATGAGAGAAAGACAAGACCTAGTTACGGGTAGTTGTGAGGGAAAACCATCTTATCCTCGAAAGACATGTTAAGCTCATATCAGACGGCAGGTTCCGGCATGAAATGAATATTGCCACTCTCAAGTTTGTAGTGACGTCACCGGTCAGACAGGATTCGATTATCGTGGACTGTATTCATCCGGGCTAAAAATGTACTCGATAGTGACGGAAAACTGTTAGCGTCGAAAATTCACACCAATTAAGTGCGACTTTGACTGCCCCGTAGTCTACGATAATCGAAATCCTGGTTGACCAGTGACGTCACTACAAACTTGGGAGTTGCAATGTTCGTTTCATGTCGGAACCTGGTCGCAGAATGCTGTCGTCTGATATGGGCTTTAACCCGTTCTTGGTCGAATTTTTTTTTCAAATTTCCGACTTAAAATAAGCATTTTCCATTGCTGAAAATTAATACATGTCCTATCCTGAATCCGAAAATGCAAAATATTTTCGTCGGTAAGCAGCTTTTGCTTGACTTAGTGGGGGTCATACATGTGATATCCCCTTCACTAATCTCCAGTTTTCCCTGCATTGCACCCAAGTTTTAAATTAAAACTAAATACTCTCTGATAATGTATTTTTCAAATCTATTGCTTTCAGGTATTTAAGATAAATATATGCATAAAAAGAATGATTAATGACATGTAAAAAATGTTTTTTTAATGGTTTTAAAACCTTACCATGAAACTACCTTTGCAATCTTTCTTGGCCATCAGAGCGTAAAAACCACATTGAAATCATTCATTACCGATTATTTTATTGCTTATTCAGAGATACAAAAAAAATCAATCGCGGAGTATAACGAGACGCGTAAGAAGGGACGAATTCACTCTCAACGATGCAATTTCTCTCTTCGTCGCAGGACATGCGATGCGGCACCAAAAAGACGAAATTATGCAGCGCGACGCCGACCAAGGAGGAGTTAAAAGAAAAACATTCTCCCATTTCTCTGACAGAATCGCCATTTCATCTACTGTCTATCCGCCACGAGAACTGTGGCCGCCAAAGTGTCTAATTTACCACGGTCGCTATAGGAACAGGTTATCACAGGAAGAATCCATTTCTAGTAGGTAGAAGTTCATTCAAATGTGCTACATTGGCGCATTTAGCGCCACATGGGCTATGTATGGTAGCCGAGAAGACGAATGATCAACTACTCTTTTTGCCACCGCAAACTGGCGCCAATATTAAAATAAAACACCGATTTCCGTCGGATTCCTCCTATTCGAAATGGATCTTCTCTAGCATAACCAGCTGCTATAGCGACCGCCATAAACTAGACATTTTGGCGGCACAGTTCTCGTGGCAGACAGACAGTACCCATGATCTAAAGTTTAGGAGATAGAAACAAAACCGTGATAATTTAATTAAAATTCGGATATGAAGATGGTGACAACACGTCTCGTGCTACAAATTCTAGTTTTTGCCACGTTTTCATTTGTGTCCTCTACAACTAACTTCAAGCTCTGCACTTTATACAACCCTTCTACACGTTATAACTAAAAATCTGACTGTTAGACAACGATTGCAGCAAATATCGGTAAAGTAACAAGTGTACAAATTGTGCTTATCATATTTAGTCCAGTCAACAAAGGATTTGAATAAAACATTAAATCATATAGTTTCGAAAATTAGTACACATGTGTAAGCATGTTTAATATTTATGCCTGACAAAAGCATGAGTTCAACTTATTTATTGTTATAACAATGTATGATACCAGATAAGTGGCAACGGTCTGATGTTGACTTCCAAAATCAGTTTTAACATGCCGAGAAACAGGCCATAAAGCTATAAACCGTGTCGCCAAGGAAACGAATCATTCAAGTGATGAAAGCTTATCTGTTAGACGAGTTGGCGAGAATTCAGAGGAGAGAAATTCATTTTTGAAGAAAGCGAAAATTAATAATTGTGATAACTTGCAAACTTTAATTGATACAGGAGGTTCGTGCTGTCTCTTAAAGATTTCAGTTGCTCAGAAACTTAAACTAAAACTTGCTCTCAATAAAATATACGGTTTTGGAAATCAAAAGATGCCTGCATTAACGTCTATTGGAAGAATTAAAGCCGATATTGAAGTTGATAATGTAAAGGCCGAAAACATAAGCATATACGTTGTTCCTGACGTTGCGCAATCATTTGATCTTATCATCGGACGGACATGGCTTGATCTCCCTCATATCGCTTATACAAAAATGGGAAAAAGAGTTCATATTGGATATCGCGAAGATGAACTATTTAGAAACTTTCCGATTGATGAAAAAGTAGATCCAGTCTGTCTTAAACGTCTTGAAACAGCTCAGTTAGAGAGTGAAAGTTTGCAGATTAAAGACTTTTCCCAGCAAAAGATGATGGGAAATGTGACGAATGATCTTAACCCTTTGAACGGCAAAAATATTTCAGCTGAATGCTTTTTTTTTATACCCACGCCGGAACCGCCCACCCAAGGGGTTTAGGGCCAAAGGAACCGGCGGAGAAATGGGACCCCCAGGCACGCCGAAGGAACGACGGGCCCCGGCCCCAACGGGATAGATCCATTGAGTCTTGTTAAGCACTACAGGCATTACCCATAACATGGGTAGTAATTAATTACAATAAAATATGCTAAAGGCAACACAAACTGCGCCAAATGGCGGAAAAAACAAAAAGTCCGCCGGACATGATGTACATTTCCAAGTTACATAATAATGGCTGTATACAGGCTAAATTCGTAACAAATTGGAATAACAGGATCAATGGAAGCGTTGCACAAAAGTCGTAACCAATTCTTACAAGAAGTTTCAAATTGAAAGCAGTTCACATATAATTTATATAAGTGGATAAATATGAATTCAAATCATCGAATTCTGTTAAAGGATCAATAAGTTGTAACATAAAAGTCGTAACAAAATTTGTAACAGAGAAGGATCAATCAGCATTAATGCTGTATATATACAATTGTACTGGTTGATGGTAAATAAACATACAATTATGTGACATGGTATTCAAAACTAGGAAAGGCTGGAAAAAATATACAATTACAAATTGTGCCCAAATTGGGCAGCAATTGATACAACAGTAGTGCAAAAGCACACATAGCAAAAATTAATTAAAGTTCACTCCCACTGGTCATGGTGGAGTCTGATTTATGGCAAAGTCTGGTTGATGGCAATGAAGTCTAAAAAGATGATGGCTAAAAAGATGATAGCTAAAAATATGACCCAGATGAAATGAAGAGGAGGCGAAAGGTGAATGCATAAGGACAATCAAAAATTAAGAATTCAAAATTGAGGAGCAAAACTCCATGTTACTATTTTATTCCAACTCCAAGTTTTTATTTTATTAAAATACTATAATCACCTATATGGTCGTTATTTAAATAAAAGATGAAACCCAAGAGGGTACCAAACAGCCAGGACTCCACCAGACCAGGTGACCCTAAAAGAAAACAACATGCCCGACAGACGGAAAGGACAACACAAACACACACACAAACACACACACAAACACACAACATGAAGCAAAAGTTTAAAAATCTAGTCCGAGTCAATAAAAGATTGATCGAGCAAGAACTAAAAGCCAAAAGTCGAAAAGTAGCAAGCGCAACAGCGCAGAAACTCCAAATAACTTTCCCATACCACATAGAACGTGTAAAACGATAAAATTTTGGTGTTAAAAGATATATTAAAATAATTAAAATCCAAAAACCCCAAAGGGCATCCGGGCAGATCAAGCAACCACGGGCCATGTCATGGCACACCACCCAGGTGAGCAAAGAGGGGGATCTATCAGAAATAGAGGAGTCGAGTTGTCTGGACGGAGAGGACTGATTCAAATGGGCAGGGGTGATACGATAAAATTGGAGAGCGGCAGTCAAGTTTAAATTACAAAAATATAAAAGTATTACATTACATACATTTTAATAATCACAAGTTTAAAATGCAAAAATATAAAAATATTACAGTATATACATTTTAAAAATCCAATTTTAAATTTCAACAACCAATTTGAATAAAACATTGAAATCCAACAATAAAATGAGAAAGTGAATTGTGACGATGAAAGTGAATGCCATTTCTCCGCATATATATGCTATGAGTAAATTACATGTATGATGAATTGGTGAATTTAAAATACTAAGTCAAGCAGGGAGAGATGGAGTGGCCTTCACGCCTTGGGTGACCCTACCAGGAGTATACACTCCCGACGTACTTCGCCCACTCCTTGATGAAGATCTCCCCCGCCCTAAGTCAAGGTATACGAGAAGAAACATGAAGTCACAGAATCATAATTTATTTACAACAAATAAACCAACGAAAGTATAAAAGTTTAAGAGTAAAAAATTTAAAAGTAGAGAATTTAAAAGTCCCCAGAGCTTGTCAGTGTGTTACACAAATCAAGGCTGATCCTAAATGATTCGGACATCTTCCCGATAGCCTGTTTATTATTAATTAAATTTAAAAACCATGCTCTTTTTCAGCTGAATGCTTTTAAAATGGCCTCTCTGTAGCTAAATGGTGAACGCAAATGTTTCGGAGCCGGTTTTCGGGTAATAAACAGAGAGCAATTTCCTACGCCGGAGCCTGTTTAAGAATAATAATCGAAGAACAAATTTCTGCGACGGAGCCGGTTTTAGAATAGTCATCAGAGAGCGACTTTCTACGTTCCAGCCGGTTGAAGGGTTAAAATGGTAAAGGATGAACTACGACTTCTACAAGGAGATATTAAGAACTTAAAGAAAGAGCGACACTCGTTGCTTCTTCAAATACAAGAAAATAAAAAGCGTGTTGAGAACTTGAAAATCATCAACGATTCTTTAGTGAAAACGAACGCATATTACGACAAAAAGAAGTCAGGTAAAGTATCACTTCGTAAGGGAGATATCATGACAATTAGAAGAACTTCTAATACGACATGTGAATCAACAAAGACGCAACCACGATACCGAGGTCCCATGGTTGTCACAGAAATACCCCCTAGTGACACATACAGAATCTCACAACTAAAACCTAGTAATGGCCGTCCTTATGCTACAACGGCTCATGTCAGTCAGTTAAAAGCCTGGAGGAGCTGGAATGAAGACGATGATGACTCTATTGAAAATTCCGATGATGGACCTGAAATGCAAAGACCCAAACGAACTGTGCGTAAACCAGAGCCTTAAATGGAGCTTATATGCTGGACAGATAGAACTTTTGTAAATTTTTTATTTCACTTAATTTTATCTTTTATGAATGTATTTTTCTATTGATTTTGTGTAGATATTATTGAGTGTAAACAAAAATTTGGTTCAACTGAGGTCAATTGAAAAGTCGGAATGGCCGAATGTAAGCGCCTGACAAAAGCATGAGTTCAACTTATTTAATGTTATAACAGTGTATGATACCAGATAAGTGGCAACGGTCTGATGTTGACTTACTTTGAATTTGATTTAAATAAGAGACGAGTACGGTTGAACGATGTACGCAGTTACGAAGTGTAATGGTTGTGTTTTAATGTTCTAATAAATGTTTGTTTTGTCTTAAAAGAAGTCTTGTGAATGCCAATCGAGAAGCCAACACATGTTCGTAAGGGTCTTCGGATGAACATACTAAAAGACCCAGGTCCTGGGGGTGAGCTTGCGGCGCCATCTTGGATTTCATCCTCCTTCTTTAGTTTTTCCTGAATAACTCGAAAACTAATCAGTTTTCAAATTACGATTGATTTAACAAATTAAAGAGCGTACCTTTCCCTACAAATGGATGCTTTGATTTTTCTTGAAGCTTTAATAGTTTTTGAGATAATTGGTCTCAAAGTGGATGAATTTGTAAACATTCTTAGTAGTTAGGTAGGATAGTCATATTTTTAGAAAGAATATTAGGTGTCTGGCTACCAGTATAAAACTTTGCACTGTTTCGAGGGATATATTTTGATATAATTTGTTGCTCAGACCCCATCCATAGGACCCCTTGTTTCAAGATGGTGGCCAAAAATGGCTGCACGTGCAAGAAAAAATGAAAATCGCTGATACTGGGTATTTTTGCTGCTAATAATTTTGCATAAAAGCTGTGGATAATCGAATGTGACAAAAAAAAAAGAAATTTTGCTTTACCAAAAATTAATGCTATTTCCCAGAGCGGGAGAAAATATCGTGGCAAGTGTCTGGTTGACACTTTTTCAATTTCCATCAAAAATTTACGTTGGGCGCCACTGTAGAGGGACGAGACTCATGTTTATATGGAATGCCGCTGTTGAAGAATTAATTCAATTTCAGGAACCATTTTTATTAGATGGCTATTTTCCACGACACAGTACATTAAAAGGTGCTAGACAGAGAACAACAACAGAAGACAAGTACACAGAAGAAGAAGAGAGAGAGGCATCATGGGAAAAACCCGGATGGCTCTAGTAGCGCCACCTGCCATAAAAGGAGAAGGCAGTGAATTGTAACCGCTATAACACATTTTATTTGAATATACATAGTTATGTACTGTCAGCACACACTGCATCGCACATACATAGGGACGTACACGGGTTAGTTTAGTTATATTTACATCCCGTTTTGCAGCAGCACGAGGGCTATTTTGGGACGGACCTCGTAATTTTGAACCGTGGTCAGATGACGAGGACGACACCTGAGCTCCCACCTCCTTTCCAAACTTCCGCACCATACCGACAGGAGGACATTTGGCCGCGACGGATTTGGCGTGCACTAGACCCTATTACACGGCGGTTCTTCGGTGGAATCGGGTTTTGAACCTGGAATCCTCCGGCCCCGAGGTTGAGATCTTACCATCAGGGACGTACACGGGAGATTGTGCTTGTGGCATTTTCAAGATAATGAACTTTTTTTTTACACTTGCAGGAAATGAGTTCCTGGCATATTTTGGATGCTTCTGAAAGATTTGTCCGTAAGAATGTATAAATGAAGTTTCTGCTTTTTTCCACACATAATCTTCTGGGTTAGTGAGAATTGTATTACTCATTAGACATTGGCGCCAGATGTCAGCCTGTAAGGAAGCACGTTATATATACTGTTTCGATGCAGCAGATGTAGGTGGAACGTCCTCAATTGCACGGTTGTGACTTGTAAACAGAATCTTTCTACATTCATTGATAGCTTCAACTGTACCAGTTGTGTTGTACATATTGTTACAAAGTCGTTTCCCTGAGATCCTAATCTTGGCGACAAACTTGTCGACTTTGGCGACAAAAGGAATTTTCTAGAAGGGCCTCGAACTTTCAACCTATTTCTACTGGCTTCATGAACTTTCTGGAGATTACGTCACTTCCTACTGAAAAAGTATAAAAGCAAACTCTCAAGCTCAGAAGAGTAGTTGGATTTTGATCAGCAAGCAAGCTGGTGAGCTAACAAGAAGCCCTTAAGCGCTGTGTTGAGATTTAATGGTAATCTCTGTTGTGAATTTTACAAGTGCTGTTTGAATACTTGTGCTACGTTTCTTTTCTTGGAATATTTGTAAAATAAAGAGCTTTATTTTTTAATCCTGCTTAATGGACTGCATTCACGTACACCCACAAGACGATTTTGTCACAATATGTTTATTGTACATAATAATGTTATATTCACTATCCGACTATCACCCAAACTACTTGACAACAGAATAAAAACTGGTGTTACCTCATCATATATATCCCATGTTTTCGATGCTGTCAGGTTTCCTATTCTGGCAAATGGTGATGCTGTATCACACCCCGTTATGAATGAAAAAAGGGTAAAGCATCACATTTTTCTTTTGACAGTGAATTAGCTAAGCGATGAATAGCAATAAACCGCTTATTTTTGCCTGATCCAAATTCTAACCACAATTCCTCCATTCCCGTTGCCTGAATGCAAAGAGAATAACCACGTACATATCTGAGTCGATAGTCACAATCGTTACTTTTCGATGACCACTTACAACTGCATGTTTAAATAATCAATGACTTTGACATTAGCATAATGGTTGTTGAAGATATTTTTGATTCTTTTGATTTGAGAGTGGATGTTATTTTTAATGACTTTTAGAGTGAGATTGGTATGATATGAGAAAGAGAAAAGGCTCTAAAATTAAAGTCATCCCTCTTGTCACAGATACCAACTGAAATTCCTGAATCTAAAATTTTAATTACTAAATCTAAATAATTACAATTATTGTTATTATCATTGGTTTTATTCAGTTTAAGTTCTTTCGGATAGCAGTTAATTAAATTGTCAAGGTTGTCAAAGTCAAATACAATAAGGTCATCAATATATTCTGATTAATTAGTTAGAATTTTTCTTCATAGATGGAGCTACGTGCTAGCTTTTAATTTTTTGTAGCTTCCTGTATATTTGGTGTCGCTTGGGTTACATCTAAAATTTCGGCAGAGAGTGTTAGGGTTAACACACTCTCTAGTACCTTTTGCTTATTCTTTAAGGATTGTGCATTTTGATTTGTCAAAATGATTCTCATATCGATATTGGACAGGATTCAGGCCACAAAGGGTATACTTTTGATTTATAATCTTACCCTTGACAGAAAATCTTGTCTAATTTTGGAATCTTTATGGTGAGTGGTCTTCGATAAAGTTTACCATTCGATTCTTTATTCATTTCTTCCTTTTTGAACATTTTTTACTTTCGAAATTCATTTTTATGTGTTTTAAATATTATCGTTTCAAACTTCTGTTGATGCAATCACTTGAGGCTGTTGCTTTTGTACGCTTAAAGATGTATTGCCATCGTTTTTGTCTAAATCTGTTGTTTATTATCTATCCTTTATTTCTTTCTTTTTATTTAATTTTAATTTTTGTTTAGTTTATCTAATTTTCATCAATATAACGATAGGCAGAAATGAGATTATTTTTTATTAATTTTCTCTCGAATGTATGAAGAAAAACATCCGCTAGTGCACTGGAGAAACTCGTACCCATCGGAAGACCACACTGTAGTAGCTCATTCCATTGAAGAGATAATTTTCGCAGATGTTGATAATCCAAATTTCTATTCCATCTATTTTTATCTATGAAATTAGAGTTAAGGTATAAGTCATATAAATTAATGCACGCTTCAGTTAATTTTTCATGTGGGAGGCTGGTGAAAAGATTCTCAAAGTCAAAAGTGTTGATGCTATGAATTTTATTATCTTAAAGAAAGTTCAGAATTTCAATGTTACTACTAATTATAAAGTTTCTTCTTTTTTAATTTTTTTGAGAATAATTTTGAGAATATTTAAGAAGAATTTTCCAAAATAAAAATTGTAACTGCCTGTGCCACATGTAACAAATCTGAATTTTAAAGGATTTTTGTGAAATTTAATGGTAGGGAAAAGGTAAAGATATGTCAAATTATTTGTCTTGATTTTAAGTTTTTTGGCTAAAGCCAACATTCTTTTGTCTAGTTCTTTTTTACTGCAATTAATAAATTGATAAGTGATGTTTGAATTCTACTCATTGACCATAATTTCTTTGAAGTGGAATTTACACAATAAAAAAAATTATTTTCTGCTTTGTCTACTGTAGTGATAATAAATTTATTTTTTAAGTTTTTTTAAGTCTCCTTTTTCAGATTTGTATCAAAGAAAATACCTCTATCGATGATTTTACATTTATTGATGTTAATTAAGTGCTTGGTTTCCATCAAAATGTGATGTTTTCATTCACCAAAGCCTTCAATAGGCCAATGATATTTCTAGCTATTTTAGTAATACATACGTCCAAGTCTCTATCAATGGAACCAACGACTCTCTTTAGGCTCACCCTATTTCTTAATCTAAACTTATATCCCTTTTCCATGACTTCACGAAGAGAGTAAGAAAATATATTTAGATCACCTGTGATAACATGCCCCCTATCTTTAACAATAAAATTCTTGTTTTCCTCTTCATTACAATAGCAGTGTGAAATATCAATTTCATTTAAATTTTTACAAAAGTAATTGTAATTACAGATCAGTTTTTTGAGGGTCTTTTGGCACTTAAAAGCAGTTGAAATAACAGAAATGTCTTTAACAGGGAAGTAATTTTTACTGTCATGAATAATTTTTGGAAGCTATAATTCTTCGAAAAAAATATCAAGGAAATTTCTTAATCTCACATAATTTCTTCATCTCACATTTATTAACTTTAAAAAGTAGGATATTATTGGCTATTTTAAGTTTAAATTTAAAATGTCAAAGAAAATGACTTTTGACTTTGAGAGTCTTTTCACCAGCTCCCCACATGAAAAATTAACTGAAGCATGCATTAATTTATATGACTTATACCTTAACTCTAATTCCATAGATAACCAGTGGGAGTGGCCTCCCCTAAACTTTCTCGTATACTGCTAAAAAATTTGTCATTTCCCCTCCCCTTGCGTGGATAAAAAAAATCGAACCTACTGTAATCCAGAATGCAACGAATATCATAAGGTTTTTTCATTGCAGATTATAGTGATTGTAAAATATTTAAGTGAAGAATCATATTAAAAGAGATGCCTATGTATTAAAACTTAGCAATATTTATTTTCCATCACACTCCAGGAAGATCCGCTATTATACGAGCGAGCGAAAGCAAAACGGGAGATAAAACATCAATCACAAACCCGTCTCAAGGACGTAATCCTCCCGCTTGGTACCAGAGATAGCTAAGTAGGCATGCGCGTGGAAATGGTTTTGAAACGAAGGCTTAACAAGTATGCGATTATACAGACCGACAGACAGTCAACCCGTTGACGGATTTGGCCCAAAATTTTATACGGACCTACATTCATGACGATAAAACTGTGTACCAAATTTTATCCATCTGGCTGTTCAAGTTTTTGAGTTATAGCGTTCGCATGACCTCGCACATATAGACAGACAGACTTCCCGTTGACGGATTTTGTCCAAAAGTTGATAGAAACCTACAAATTATGTTTAAAGATAACATACCAAATTTCATCCCCGTAGGTCTAATAGTTTTCGAGTTATCGTGTTCACAGACACACACACAGACACACACACAGACACACACACAGACAGACATAATTCCAAAATTGTGTTTTTCGGACTCAGGAAGGTCTAAAACGTGGAGATTCGTCAAAATCTCGAGTTCGAATTTTTTGACGATTACAATACTTTCTCTTTGTATACTTCGTATACGAGAAAGTAAAAATAGATGGATAAAAAGTTGCAATATCAACATCTGTGAAAATTATTTCTTCAATGGAATCAGCTACTACATATAATCGTGTGGTCTTCCGTTGGCTACAAGTTTCTCCAGTGCACTGGCGAATGTTTTTCTTCATACGTTCGAGAGAAAATTCATAAAAAATAATCTCATTTCTGCCTATCGTTATATTGATGACCTGATTGTATTTGACTTTGACAACCTTGACAGTTCAATTAACTGCTATCCGAAAGAACTTAAACTGAATAAAACCAATGATAATAACAATAATTGTAATTCTTTAGATCTAGTAATTAAAATTTTAGATTCAGGAATTTCAGTTGGTATCTATGACAAGAGGGATGACTTTAATTTTAGAGCCTGTTCTCTTTCTCATATCATACCAATCTCACCCTAAAAGTCATTAAAAATACCATCCACTCTCAAATCAAAAGAATTAAAAATATCTGCATCAACCATTCTGCTAGTGTCAAGGCCATTGATAATTTAAATATTAATTTAAAGCTAAACGGCTATCCAGTACACTACTTTATTATTAAAAATTAAAGTATTTATTAAATTTTCATCTCAATTTATCCATTGCACTGGAAGTGGCTTTAGTACTCATTCCACATCTTCTAACATTTTTGATGGCTCACCTGCATATTTATCTTAATAATAAAAAAAATGAAAATAAAGATTATAAAAATGCATAAAAACAACAAAATTTTTTATAAAAAATAAAAAATATAATAAAAACAACAAAATTTTTTTTATAAAAAATCAAAAATATAATAAAAACAGCAAAAAAAATTTATAAAAAATCAAAAATATAATAAAAACAACAAAAATTTTTTATAAAAAATCAAAAATATAATAAAAACAACAAAAAAATTTTATAAAAAATCAAAAATATAATAAAAACATCAAAAAATATTTATGAAAAATATACAAAATTTTTTTCAAGTCTACAGTTAGTGTTTCCCTCACTAGATGGAGATAGGTACACTCATCTATTTACCTTGTTTACATTGTAACGCACGCTTAGTACGGCGTCCTTTCTTTGTTCCACAACTGTTATAAGAGGTAAGATTTTAAGCCTTTCTTTTCATACTGTATTTAAAAGACTGTTTTTAATTTCTTCTTTGTGGATAAATGTTTTTCTTTCCAATACAATCCGGAATGGGTTCAGGCCTTAAGAGGATATTAAATATCAGACCTTAAAGTCTTTTTCCTCTACAGAAAACATATTCCATTTTTGAATCTGCATGGATGTATGGCCTCTGATGAAGTCATCCACCAGATTCTTACTTCTTATCGCTGTCTGCTCTTATTTTTAACTCTTCCACAATTTAATTCCCTTTATTAGAATTTTTATTTATTTTGTACTTCGCAATATTTTCCTGGATGATGCTGCACTTGCGCACACCAATCAAATTACTTCTATTAATTTTTATCTTTTAGATATTCATCCTTTTTTGTCTTGTTAGATATTCAATCCTTGGTGTATGAAGAATATTTTACAAACTATGACTAATAGGACAGAAAGAATGTATAAAAATGTAGATTTCGTACTTTTTCCGACATAAAATTTATCGACTTAAATAAAATAAAATATAATTCTTTTCTTCATTTAAAGCGTTTTTTTTTTTTTATTGGAAGTATATGCCTATCTCTAATGGTTTAGAAATTAACTATTGGGTCGCAATTAGAGTGAACACCCTGTATATATTTTACGGCCAATGTGAGTAATCGGTTATTATACATAATGACTGCGGTAAGTATGCATAATAACCGGCCATTATGTATAACATCCGATTTGCCACATTGACCGTAACGTGAACTATTCAACTATTGCAGGTTCGTAATTGCCGATTAGCAGGACTGGCATATCTTTACTTTAACACTTTAACACCACACTACACCGCCGTCTCTAGAGCTCACGTGGCTACTATCCGAGATGGTATAGCTCTCTGAACCCGGCTAGAGTGAGAATTCCAGTACCTCAAAAACTGAAGTAAATCTTCATTCACGAAAACAGAATGAAATCCTTCCTTTCTTTACAGAAATTCCAGGAGGACGACACCCAAGTTTGGGCGATCAATTGTCAACAAAGAAATGAACCACTTTTCTCCCGTAAAATTCACCCAGGCGCCCGAAACCGTCTGAGTACGGCCTCTGTCGAATGGGGCGGGTTGAGGCAGGATAGGGCTCATAGGGATAGATGTAGGTGGACTTTTAAGGACTGGCAGATCTAGCTAGACCTGGACCAAAAATACATGAACAAACTGATTGAGATCGGCGTAGCTGGTTTTCGGGTGGATGCTGCGAAACACATGTAGCCGGCCGACCTGAAAGCCGTCAATGGGAGGTTGAAGAACTTGAACAAAGTAACATTTGGATCTGGTAAAAAGCCATTCATTTATCAAGAAGTCATCGATTTGGGAGAAGAGGCCGTGAAATCCGTTGAATACGTTGGATCCGGAAGAAACACTGAGTTCAAATTCGGGATGAACTTAAGTATGCTTTTACCTCTTTCAATTTATTACCTGATCCATTTATTGCACAATATCTTTGTGCTACTAGGGAAAGGGGTGTCAGGCAATGAGTCATATGAGCGCATTTCCGGAGTTCTTTGTTAGATCACGCTCGGTAAAATGTAAACATCACCCTTCCATTCTTCACTTTGTCCCTATTTTGATGGAAGTAACTCCGCCCGGCGCATGCGCAAAAGCGCGGAGGGTTTCCGAATCCGTTAATGATGTATAATGCTAAATGGTATGTATTGCTAAGTTAAATGTAAACACCTCCTCTTCCATTTTTCACTTCACCCCTGTTTTGGTGAAATCAACTCCGAGTCTGCGCATGCGCAAAAGCGTGGAGGATTTCGGTATCTAAGAGTGATCGGTATGCCTCTTTTTGAAGTTAAATACGACGAGAGGCGAGAATAAATATAAAAAAAATAAGGTATAAGCTTTTGTTCAAAGTGCTTTTTAAATGAGAAAAATGAACGCAAAAGTTGAAAATTTTTCTGGTTACAATTTTTCTCATTTAAAATGCATTTTAAATAAACGATTATACCTTTAAGTTTTTTTTATTTTATTCTCTACTTTTTAGTGACTGCCGACACGAATACACACGACATGCTAGGCATAGTAAACCAAATTCAATTATTTTATTCTCCAATATAAAACGCATGTTAATAGCCGCCGCTCAAGTTGGGTAGCCGTTTCAGTACGCGCCGTCTATGTATATATTTCTCTTGGCAGCGCGATTGCGATTACATTATCTCGAATTAGAAAAGTGCGACACAGACCGAGAGACGAAACAAGACTCGCTTCCCCGATCTGACTTTTGACCCTCAAGCCAATCAGAAATGGGGATGATTCGCAGGCCGCGCCCCCTTCTATTGTGTGTCGTCTAGTGGTGTTACAACCCTACGTACGTGAGGTTACCACCTTCCAAACTTTATAGCCCAAATATAGGGCTAAAATTTTAATATTTTGTTAGATTTAAAATGGGTATAGATTGCAAATTTTTTGTATAATATTGTATTGTCTCCGGAAACCCACCACTGTGCTAAATTTCAAGGCTGTCACTCGATTGGAAGTGGGTAAGAAATTGGTCTCAAGATTTGTGGGCAAGACGCTCAAGTTGAATAAAAGCGTATGGAAAAAGAACCATACCCGGGCAAATACAAATAAAATAAAAAATGAATTAACTACAATCAGAAGTAAAATGTGAAGCTGAAACAGCGATCAAAATTTTTATAACAGATTATATAATAAGAAAGAACATAAATTTCTTTTAAGATAAATGCAAAGACTTCAAAAACTGGCTTTGTTTGAAATCTACCAACCGGTACATTAACAAACCAGCTGAGGATGTTTCTTGATATTTTTATGAGGTGTTGGATTTACATATTAAATGAAATATGACACTAATATCACCAGGTTAATTTACTTTGACTTTCGAGAATTTTTTTTGAGTCATTCTTTTTTTTCAAATACCCACCTGACATCGGGATACCTGCATGTATCAGATTTGCTTGATTTTGTCCATTCTCACGGCAAAGTTTGAGCTGTATACGAAGACATCAATTTTGGAGGACTTAAGGTTCCCCTTCTTCCAGAGTTGCAAGTTTTGACGTTTGTTTAAAGACCTTGAATTCTTAAGAGTTTAACACCATTTAGGTGTTCTGAAAAGATTTGGGTGTTTAAATTACGTTTTTAAAGTTTAAAAATTTCTGTAATTGTTTATAGAGCTAGTATCTTCATTATATGAAAAATAATCAATGGCTATGCTTGTTTCAACGAAGGCTTCAGGTTCTTTCACTTATTTTCCTTGCCATGAACGAAGCTTATATTAGAAGACCAAGGGATTAAGGTCTGACGAGACTCTTAGCCTCGTCACACTTTGCAGACGCATTTTCGCGATTTTCACTCACTCAAAGTCTTTGCTCGTCTTGATGTGCACTATTACTCCTCTAATTCTATCAAAACATTTTAGAACACTCGGTACAGCCTGGAACGATTGGGACCAAATTAACGCGTTGCAATGTTTAAGAACTTATATGTTCTATTTATTATTAGCTAAGACAAGAGGAAGGTATAGGGAAAGTTATGTCTTGTATTTCATTATAGCTAATTAAATATCACAGAATCTATTTCACTCTTTGCACTCCGAAAGATAATAAGGTGCATAATTTTACATGTGTGAGTCTAAGAATTGATTTAAGCCTTTGCACTCCGAAAGATAATAAGGCGCATAATTTTACACGTATGGGTGTAAGAATGTATTTAAGCCTTTGCACTCTGAAAGATAATAAGGTGCATAATTTTACACGTGTGAGTCTAAGAATTGATG
>BGPR01026799.1:2633-21240 GCA_013235015.1 Araneus ventricosus | reverse complement strand
TTTTGCCATGATATCAAGACTCCGATTATTATGCGCGTATTCTAAAAATAATTTTTTTGAGTTGTTATTTTCTGGAAACAATTTAAATTTCAAAAAATACAGTTATTGTAAGATAACAACATGTGCCGAATCCTCATATTTCTCTAATTTACCAAATCTAAATGTACGTAGTGATTCAAAATGTTTAGGCCTAGCTCTGTTGATTACCATTCAATTGTGACACAGGTCTTTTTTGATAGCAATAAGTGGCCTACGAACCTGATAAGGTCAGGTGTCATCGCTATATTTGCTAGTCAAGTTAATTAGGAAAGTTAAATTTACATAGCGGGATGCTGAATGAAAAAGAAAGCAGCACATATTAAAACAGTTTGCTAAAATCAAAATCATTCACTGCGTCTCAAACAAAGAATCACAGTTCATCCTTGGTTATTAAAGCATGGTAGTGCCTATAGACTGTTAAAATATATCTGAATTGCGACGTGCGTGATGCAAAAATCTATAAAACACTCTACAGGACAGTCGTTAGTCCTGGAGCTACCAGGTTTGTCAGGTAGTTAGTAAGGAAAGGTTTTTCAAGAATTTAGTTAGATTTCCAATTAAAAATTTTAACACTTTTAATCAATAGCTTCGGAGCAAATAATTGGACAAAATCCATGTTATCCATTTTTAAATTAAAAGACTAACTTTTCGCAAGTGCCAATTTTATTTCCGTTCAATTTTTGCTCTAATTTTAATAAAGTTTTAAATTCTTTCTAAATATATTTTATACTAATAGTTTTCAACCTTTTAGATACTGCATTTATACATACGCCCGGCGTGACGAAGGATATTGTTGCGAAATTCGTCCGGTGAGTGTACTCAATCAACAAGCAGGAAAATGGAGACCGCCTCTTTATTACATGAATATTTCAGAAAACACGAATCAGAGATAACAACGAAAACAGCACTTGTAAAAATTAGTAACACAAGCATACTCAAATTACAAATAACAGAAAGTTCAATATAAAACTCGCTCAGCTTCTAACAGCTGAACAACTCGGACTGCGAAACAAACTACAAAGAAATAGTTATTCGAAAGATATTCTTTTTCGTTTGAGCTGCTCCGTTATTTATAGCTTTACGACAGCGCATGACACCGACTGGAATTACTCAGAAAAATCTAGATATCGGGTTATTTGAGATAGGGACATAAATCTTGAATTTTCTAGAACCTTCATTTTTTCTGGTAGTTTGCTTGCACATTCCGGGTGCCATCGGTCTTAAGGTTATATATCAGGAGTCGATTACTATCTAGAGTCCTTGTAGAACTCTCGTTCTAACCACAAGATCAACACAGTAGAAAAAATGGCTTAACCGATTCGAAAGAAATTAAATATATAATTTTTGCGTGCAAATCATCGATGCAATGTAATTAAAAGTAAATTTTAAAAATAAAGACAGGTTAATTGAGCCTAAAATATTCCCATAATATTTCGGTCAAGAGTTTCGAATCCCTTTATATTGCGCTCTTAGAAATCCTTTCTTTAGGTTAGAAACCTTTTTCTTTTCAAAAAAATTAAAACATTTTCATTTATACTTAAAAATACAATATTTTCTAAATGAATGCCATTCTGTTAGTTATCCAGAGAAAAAAGCAAATCTAACAATAAAAATACAACTCGTGTTAGTTCATTTTTTCAAAACCATGGAATTCGAAATCTGATTCAAACTGAAATGTTGGGTGAACAATAAATTTGTTTAAACTTTAAAATATTCATTTAAAAGGAACAAATGACATTTAACAGGAGCCGTTTGCAAGTCAGATTCTTTCTCGTAACAAAAATATTAAATTTCCTAATGTCAACAAAAGAGGGCAGTAGAATACAATAAGAGAAAAATTTTGCATTAAATTGATTTAATAAAGCAATAAGTTTTCAAAAATACTATATAATACTGCTCAAGTAAGGCGAATCGAAGATCTGTGACGGTCAAGTCCACGGAAATTTAGAGAACCTTCGAAATATTTGTATGTGACGTCACATACTGTCGGAAAAACGTATATAAAAATATACACCATAGTAAATCAGGAATTCACTCAATCATACAAATTTAGAAATTGAATCAATACAGGAGTAATTTCCAAAATAATACAGAAAATAAATTCTGATTTTTTTTAATGAAATTCTAATGAATTAATCCATTTAAAAGAAAAAAGTAGTTCTTTTTAGAAATTCCACATATTCGATTTACAAAGTTATAGCAAATGTATTCATCGGGTGGTCAGAGTCCGAAGCGGAAATGCAACATTCCAAAAATTATAAAAAGAAATCGAGAATTAATCAGGTATAAAAGCGATTTGAGAAGAATGCGTTCTATGCACATAGCTTTCATTCCCCATGAGTGGAGGGCGAGAAAAAAAAAGTGGGTACAAAGATTAACCGACAGGTGGCACTGATATTAACAAATGAAAAGTTAGACAAAAAGAATGATAATGACAACATATTTATTGCCCACAAACGTTCACCATGGACTCCATAACAAAAAAACAATACATTGAAGAAAGTGAAAACGTCGCGACAGCAACAAGATAAGAGAAAGGAATTTAGCTATGCGAGGTATTCCGAAATACGCAAGATATTGCAGAATGAGATTTTTCCCAAGCGCTTAAGAAGGACTATTAACCCTCTAAATTTTCCATTTTTCATTATCTTATAATGCCGAAAATTTTGCAAAGCAATCTATGTTAATTCAATATGAAAATAAAAATGTTTTGCTAAATAATCTTTTGTCCCGTTGTACTTAATATTTTTGAGACTCGCCATCCGATACTCCATGTGATTGAAATGCCAACAGGTAAACTCTTGATGGAGCTCATGGCATCGCAGTTTCTTAAACAGGGGTAATAGAAAATGTAACATGGTGATATTTTTATTTAACACCAACTACGACCCAGCCTACCCGGAAGGGTGTAAGGCCATTACACGAGCCGGAGGGGACACAGAAATCATGAAATAAATACAAACTACACACCAAACAGGGGTGGCAAGAAATTACAAAGAAATAACCAAAAGCAGATTATAAACAAAAAACTCCTGAAGAGTAAGTAATACACTGGAACCAAGTCACACACCAAGAGGAAAAAAAGGAAAAAAAAACATTAAAGTTTAATGACAAAAGAAAATTAACAGAAAGTATAATTACATGGAAAAAAATTAAAAAGAACATATAGGTAGTGACCAACACAATGAAAAAAATAACAGCGTTTAATAGTATATACAAGTTCAAAAGAAACAAATAAAAGAAGAGCAGCCATAATTAAAAATATTAAAACATTCAAAAGTATTTACATTGAAACACCCTTGTAAAGACTGGAACAACACAGTTGGAAACCGAGAAAACAAGTAAAAATGTAAAAATTGGCCGCGCCACAGCCATCAACACTATTTGCAGAAGTTTGAAAAATCAAATTGATTAAAAGAAAGGTTGACTCAGCTTTGGCTCAGCCGATTGCACAAGGCCTCACAAAAACCTAAATTTTTTCTTCCAGACGTTAATATAGAAGCTGACAGAAAAATATTTCTTCCGTCCAGAAGCCGTAGTCTGACGAATTTTTGACAGAAAAATCTGGAGAATGTGCGCCCTCAAATGAACCGTTATATAGGTTAGTAGCTACTGGGGAAAATATGACAGCTTTGATAAGGAGCCGAAACCTGGTCAACTACTTGGAAGACAGCTATACTAATCGTTTTTTGAATTGTTGGGTACTAAAGGTTTTAAAATAACTATATAATTTGCGTAGATGCTACTTCTAGTGTCACCTGGCGAGAAGATTTTAAACTACTTTTTTTTCTATTACTTGGAAAAAAATCCACCAACGCACAGCATTTTATTATCCACTATATGTTCTTTACGTTTTCTTGAAATGCCGACGGCCTTTTTGCCATTCCTGTATTTAGATTTGGAAAATTTAAGTCTTTAAGTAGCTTTATATATTGGAATAAAAAAGTTTCGTATCAAATTGGGATATCATTTTTGCAATAGATGAAATCCAAATTTTTTAAATTTGTAAAGCAATTTTTACCACTTTTAATATTCCAGAAATTTCTATATAACATTTTGTAGAGTTGAACCGACACCTCACACTTTGGACATATATTGTTTCTTTAATATAAAGCTTAGATTTTAATATCTTCGCTGGTAAATTAAAATTAGTGTATTTGTTATTTCGCATGGATGCGATATGACAGTTTTTTTCAACGCGCAGCTACGGCTTTCTAAGTTTGCCGCAGCTTGGGATTCCCAAGGCAAGTGTGAAAATGGCTACCATGCAAGATAAGGCATGTCTAGAACGTATCTGGTACCACGAAAGCAAATCAATTGTAGCAGTTCAAAAGAATTTGTTACTAGGAGTATCCAAGTATTTACTCCATCAAGCGTTGGTATGAGCAATTTAAGGAAACAGGAAATATACGTTATATGAAAGGTGCTGGACGACCATCGTTTCCAGTCGAAGTTGTTAAACGAGTGAGGGAGATTTTCAGTCCTTAATTGTCCATACCAACTCTTAATGGAGTTCGTGCTTGGGGATTATTTCGACATTTTAAAAGAAAAACACTTCGAAACTGTTAGAAAATATTTGTGTTTCTTTGACCAGAGGCATACCTTCTGCTGCGCGTTAACCTTATTCTCACTTGGATTGGGAATCTGCCACTACAGCAGATTTAAAGTGCCTTAACGGAGGGTATGTCTATTGTGACCATTCGTCCTGTTTTCAAAAAAAAACAAAATCGAAAAATTTTCGAAATTGTCAGTCTCAAATATTTGCTCCATCAAGCATTGGTATGAGCAATTTAAGGAAGTGCCAGTCGACCATCGGTGTCGGACATTAAACGGGTGAGGTAGATTTTCACTCCTTAATTGCCCATTCCAAGGCTGAATGGAGTTCTTACTTGGAGATTATTTCGATATTTTAAACGGAAACCTCATAGAACTGTTAGCTTCTTCGAGCCGCCCAAATGTCCCGTTTTCAGAAAGAGAGCAACCCACGTCAACAATTTCAAACAAGAAGAGGCCAAAACTAAAAATTTCTACGGTAATGTCTAGTAGTCCGGCGATGACGGACCAAGCGTTATACTTGTCACGCATCTGTAAGTTGGTCAGAAGTCTGCAATCTCGCAATTAGTTGTAACTACATTACACCGCATGAAGTGACAGAATGAAACACTTTGAATATTCTAACCGAAAGTCGTTGGATGGAACTGTTCAAACACTTTCATGCCAATAATTCAAATCATACGAATTTTCATATAATTATTGAATATATTATATGTCTGCCCGGCTCTAATGCACCCGTAGAAAGGATATGTTCTCTTATAAATAAGTTGTGGATGAGCTAGAAAACACAGTTGCAAGTCGTAATATATAAAGCAACCTTCAGTACCATATTTAATTTCAAGAAATCTTGCCAAGTATTTTATCCTTTTTTAAAATCTACACCAAATAATCTGAAGCAAAAATTTGTTCTTCAGAAATATACAAGATCAAATGAATAATTTCTTTTTACGGGTTTATACCTATTCTCTTCATTAATAAATGAAAGCTGAAGATTTTTTTCTTGAATTCACGTAATATTACCTAAAAATTAAAAAAAAATGTCCCGATTTCAGGGAAATAATAAATGGGAATTTATTTATGTTCCATAAAATTGCAATCAAAGATACCCTTAGTGCCAGACTGAGCACCACAGCAAAGTACTGAGACTGGAACAATTCCTTTCTCTGATGAGCGAAATGGGTATGGAGTGTATGCGATCAGTGGAATAAATTTGAGTCTTTAAAAAGTTTGCAAAGTAATAATTAAGCTGCATTCACAATCAAATGACATAAATCATAATTTGAAATTATTCCGATCGATATTTCAAGGAAAACTGCCGTCTAGAAACATAGCAGATAAGTGGCGTTTTATTGGAAATAGTTTAAAGCAATTGTTTGTGAAGGTAACTAAAGTTCATGTAGGATACGATGACTACACATTCCGAAATTCACAAATCAGCTTAGAAAGTACGTATTAGTCGTATAAGCCATCTAATTAATAAATATCTTGAAAAAATCTTCAATTTAATCCTTTAAATACAAGTAACTCAAAATATACTTCTTTCTTCCCGCCACATCTGGCAGGTACAACCTCAGTACAGGTGACTATTAAATAGCTAATTGAAACATTCGCAGTTTTCCATTATATCTTGCGAGCCACCACAGAGAAGAAGTAGGTTATAAAAAATCAATGGATATTCGACAATGTGTTGTATGCGATTTGAAATTTATTAGTTAAAAGAAATAATTTAAGGAGAGGGAAATTAATTCGCTTTTATCTTAATGATTCATTGTTACAAAATTGCTTTATAATAAAGTGCATTTATAAAAATATGACCCAGAACCCTAGTAGTAGGAATGCATTGTAGTACGATATTTTCACAACATTTTTCATATTATTCCATAGTTTGTTGGACCCCGCAACATTAAAAGTGAAAATATCTATACTTTAATTTTTTTAACCGTATTCTCGTCAAAGCCGCTAACTACATTTCTAAACTTTTTTTGGAAACTGCGCGAGTAACACATATTATAAAGTTGCATAAGGAATTGAAATCTTTTTTTCTTTGTACGCGTATTCACTTGAGAAATGTGTCCTTATTTGTATTTTGTAGGCATGACTGATACAATTCTGAAAATAATAAACCTCAGACTCCATTATAAAACCGTAGTTATCCTTTGTTAAAATGTACACACAGAAAAAAAAGTGCAAGCAGTTTATTGAAGCAAGTTATGCAATGATTTCCATCGTGTAGGCTCCACATTTGAACTCCGACGGAAATAATGTGATCATCAATTCAGCAAATTCAAATAACAAACTACGTGTTACTCATTTCCTTTTTTTCCGTATTTAATTCAGTAAATTAAAATAATATGTAGAGCCGAAAATTATAGCATCATCGGGAAATGGACAAAAAATGTCTGAGTCCAGATCAGGTTATGTGCTGTTTGTAGATGAATAACGCAACTTTCTTCTGCCGTAATTTGCGATCGATATCTTGTTAAATTTCATGGATTCTGGTGATGCCAATAGTTTTCGGCGTAGACCTCATCTGTACTTTCAGGACTCTCCCCCACATAAAATACACTTCGGCAGGAAAGAAATAGTAGTAAATTGAACTTGTCAGGCGTTAAAAATAATAAATTTGAGATTAATTAATTGACTTAATTTAAATGCCAGTATAAAATAATAATAAAAAACTATTTAAGTTCCTTAATGTCAAAAGAAAGATTATTCATTCCAACTTTGCTTTCCATAGAAAATTATTCAGACTTAAATTTACTGAAATTAAAGCAAAGAAAATAAAGTTATATAAATTTTTTTCATTGCGTATGTATTTCTGCGAATGTATCAGCACAACGCGTCACCTGAGGTATTCTAGGTGTGTATTGTGATTTTAACTTTTTCTCATGAAAAGTTTCGGACGAACCACGATATCCTTTCTGTCGTCGCTACTCACGAATTTACTTATTGCGTTCACAACATCAGCATGTAACTCCAGCCAATCACTATAGAGCCCTCAAGACGACAAATTTAAGAAACCCTTAGCAGGAACTTATGTAAACTGCTTCGCCAACGTACGAATAACAACTCCCCTTCAGAAGAGAAAAACTTTTATATTGTTGTAAACAAATGTGCGTTGTCCTTTAATTATCATCAGAGCAAATGGACAATTAGAGCATGAGATAGAAAAAATACTGCAGAGAATTTTGGCAATAAATCTATCTTTAATTCGGTATTTTTGCATTCCCATCCTATCTGAGATGCAATGAAGAAAATGCTAGTTTCATGGAGAAAAGTGATTTCCAAGTCGCCAACTTAAATCGATTCCTTTATACATATATATAATGTATATTAGCTTGTATGTATGTCCCTCTCCTTCATTCCGATCAAGTGACTTTATGGCGTTGGTGTGCAATAATGCATTTTTAGTTGTGTCATTAAGTTACACTTTTAGTTTAGAATGAGCAGTTGATATTAATAATTTCATGTTTTTCTTTAATTACGATTATGTTTTCATTTCTCTGTCTGGTTACCAAGACTCTGCTGTAGCTATGGTGGCTTTAAACCTAAAGGCTTCAGTTTGTTCTCGTGCTCGTTCCCTTTCTTCGTTAACTTCTTCTATGACTTCCACCCTTTCATGTAGGTTAGGTTGGTTGCGGATTTTAAACATCATTAGGAGTGAGTCGGACCCTTGAAGGATTTATGAATCAACACGGCGATCATCCTTGGAATCGAGTTTTAAACCAGCGACTTCCTGCTCCCCAGACTCTATCACGAGGCACCACGGACTTCTATATAAAATGGATTCAAGTGTTATCACTTGCTTTTCCCACGAGTATAACGCAAAGCTCCTAAAATTATTAAGTTACACAATATATAGTCGCTTAACAAGAAATACCACCTATCTCAATTTTTTTAAATTTCAAAGAGAGAGAAAATACTCAATTTTCGCAACCAATGACAAACATTTCTGAATTGTTTTCTCAACTGATATAAAAATGAGACAGCAGGTCCCTAACAGTCGTGGAAAAAAATTCAAAAACATTTGTAATTGGATGCGAAAAATTGAGTATTTTCTTCTTCTGTGTATAATTAACTGCATTATTACTATTATTCTCACTGCATTATGACGAACTGATTGACAAAATTAACCCTTCTAGCGGCGGAAACGACTTTTTTTCGTTCTTCAGGTTCAGTTCAAAAGCAGATAGTTCGTATTTATATGCATATTTTCGTAAGCAACCATAGGTAAAGTGGTTTTAAGGTTTCAGAGATATAATTAAATACAAAAAGGTTTGGTTCGCTCACTTTAAAAGCTAAGTTTCTCACCTGAAGGTTAAAAGTTCACAATAATTGTGCTATTGAAGGGTACAACCCAGGTCGAAGCGTTCGGCACTAGTTAACTTACAATTACACCACAGTACAGGGCCATATAATTAGGTCATACCTGCTGCAATGACGTTTGGAAGACAATTCATGTGTTTTTGCCAGAATTTTAGTGGAATAACTACATCACATTCCAGAACACATCCGAGAAAACACTTAAACAGTTTGATTAAAACATTTGTTCCTGATGAGGCTACAATTATACAACAATAATATGTTCGAAGTGAAAAAAGTTAGAAGTGAAATTTGGAAAGACTAAAAATGGTGGACAGTAAATAAAATATATTAAAACCTGTTTTTATCGTTATACATGAAGTGGAAAACACTGTTAGATTTGTAATGAAAAATTTGGTTTTCAAATCAAATATTCTCAAAGAATGAGTAAATAAATGAAATATTCTAAGCAAATTAGAATTTTATCCAGTAGTAAAATATATTTTAAATTTAAATGATTGCTTAGGAAATTCTTTCTAAAAATAATCACTATGGCTTTATTTATTTATAGTATATTTCTTTCTCATGCTATTAAGATAACGATTGGCATACCTGTATTCTGAAAAGGATTTGTAATAATTGTTTTTTGCTGAAAGTATTTTAAATTCAAAAGAAAATACAGTTTTAATTTAGATAACATCAAGTGCCCAAGCTTGATGATATTTCTCATATTTACAAAACATAAGTGTATGAAAGGAGATCAAAATGTTTATGCCATAGTGCTGGATAGACCACCAATAAATCGCAGCACTGGGATGTACTTGCAGTGAAAGTGGCCAACAAACTTAATAAGGACAAGGCATTGCAGAGTTGATATTAGAATTTGCAGAAAAAACCGTCAAATCATCGTATATTTAAATTGTATAAAACGAAGTGGTGTGAAGATAATCTTTCCATAGATGTTCAGAGGAGTTGCGGGCCTAGATCTGCTTTCGTAATCAACGTTAAGAACTTTTATACGGCCGGTGATTCGGTGGGGCTCGACTGGGTCAAAGCGCATGTCAGCGACCCATGTAACATGCTCGCGGATCGCCATGAAAAATTAACTACTCTTGAGGGAGAACAATTAAGTATTATGACTCCCTATTCATATATTAAATTCAAAATTAACAAAGAACTCATCAAAAACTGGAAGTTCAGATGGGACAATTATGATTCAGAGTCTAGGAGAATGGTCAGGAGTTACGTACCCTGTGTGGATAAGAAATTTTTAATTTATAACAAATATTTTATCTTCTTCATGGTGTCGAACGGTCCATTCCCCTGTTATTACCATAATTTTAAAAACTCAATTCTCCATTAGTCCCTTTTCGACGAAACGGTGATGCACACCACTACACATTCAACTGCCCTTTGGCTAAAGAATATCACCGAAAAGAACCTGCAACTCATCACCGCGTCGCCTCATTTAAAATATGCGAAAAAACAGGGAGTGTCTGTCCCGTCTGGAAATAATTTTTGGATATTGTGAGGCCTTGTGCAACCGGCTGAGCCAGCCTCACTTTTAATCAATTCGGTTTCCAACCTTCTGCAAGTAATGTTGTCGGCTGTGGAGCAGACAATTTTTACTTTATCACAGGTTTTCTCTGTTCTTCCGGTCTTTTCTAGGGCGTTTCAGTGTAAAAGATTTTGTACGGTTTAATATTCTTAATTATGGCTGTTCTCCTTTATTTTTTTTCTTTTATACTTCTATATACTATTGAACACTGCTTGTGTTTATTCATAGTGGTGTGGCCATTGTCTTTGTATTTTTATTTTTCCATGTAATTTTTTTCGTTATGTTTTCTTTTGTCATAAAACTTTTTTTTCTTTTGTAGTGTGTTTCTTGTTTTTCCTGTGTATTACTTGCCCATGGGGATTTTTGTTTATAATTATGCCTTGTGGATATTTTTGTTAAGGTTATTTCTTTGTAATTTTTCTTCACCTCTTTTTTGGGTGTAGTATGCATTTTTTTATCATGATTTCTGTGTCCCCACCGGTCCGTGTTACGGCCTTACACCCTTCCGGGTAGGCTGGGTGTCAAATAAAAAATAAAAATCTTTAGAAATGGAAACATTATTGCATCGTTGTACAGCTAAAATAAAAAATTTAAGGGAACTTCAAAACTACTCGTACGAATATGCTGAAATTTTGCATAAGTTTATCAATTGATCAACTACTCCATTACTGTTAAACTTTATAAGTGTTGCTATTCAAAAATTTTAAACATCAATTTTGATAAATGTTTGATGTGATGAAATTTATTTTCAAATAAAAAAAATCTGTAGAATAATTCATGCTATAACATAAAGAAATTCTAGGTCCATAACTATAATATTTTTCAAGATATCAAGAAAAATTCCAAATTTCACTTTAACAGTATATATTAAAAATTTGATTTGCTTATAATTTCGAAACAAAAATGGCTAGGATGATGAAACTTGGTATTCATGCATAAATTTTGATGCAGTTTCGAAATTATGAAGTTAGCTGAATTATATACGTATATAGGACCCCTCATGAAAATTTTAATCATTGAACTTTTAACTAGACATCATTTCCTGAAAATTGGTACCTTCTGTTTTAATATACGATGGACGACGGCAAAATAATGCATTGTGTATCCTTTTTTGACCTCACGACTATACATTTTAAGAATATTACTCATAGAAATTGCAGCATTTAAAAAAATTACAAATCGTTAAGGTGCCAATAATACAAGGAAGATAGTTCGGTTCTCATTATTAAATGTAATTATCATACCACTTTATTTATGTTCTGATGGACAATATCATCAGGGCAAAGTGCAAATGAGAGAAAACGAATTCTGTCGTATCATAACAAATGAAAAACAAGGCAGGGTTATGCCAGTAGGGGCCCCTAGATAGTAAGAGTTTCGAATCCCACTACTTTCCACCACCCAAGTTTCGATTGATTTTAATTTAACTTTCATGTAAGAATTGTTGCTACAAATTGAAATAACAGAGCGTTTAAAGGATGGTCACCTTCAAGAGAGCTGGTTTCGTTATAGCGCGCAAAAAAATTCTAAAATTTTAATTTAAATATAATAAAAAAATGGTAACAAATAACACTTTTTAACACTGTCTAAACATATCAATGCAAAGTTTGCCTAGGCTGTTCACTTGTAAGCCAGTCAGCTACCTGAAGAAAAGCAACTAATTGTAATGTGAAAAAAAGTAAAAATAAACATATATCGTTTTCACGAAGGAATATAGAATTTATAAATTGGGTGGGCGGAGCCCAAAGAGAAAAAGTAACATTCCAAAAAGCCTAAAAAGAAATCGAATTTTGATAGATGCGTTCTATGCATATGGGTTTTATCACAGAGTGGGGGAGGCTCGAAAGAAATGAGTAAAAGAATCACCGACAGGTGGCTCTAAAATATGAGAATGAAAATAAAGAAAAAATTATTAACAATGGTAATATTTTTATTATAAACACAAACTGTTCAACGCTTCCTCCACAAGAAACAGTACACTGCAGACAAGTTACAACACATTATCCTCAAGATAAGAAAGAAAATCATCTCTGCGAGGCATTAAAAAATATGCTTCATACTGCAGAATCCCAGTTTCTTCCAACCGTTTAGCAAAGGCAATTAGCCCTGCAAATTTTCCAGTTTGTATATTCTTAGGCTGTGGAAAATTTCTACGTTAATTTAAGTTTAACATAAAAATGTTTTGCTGATTACACTTTTGTCTGGCTTTTTTCAACATTTTTTGAGACTCGCCCCTTGATACTCCCAGTGATTTTTTTGTCAACAGGTTGTTGATGGAGCTCAAAGCAACAATGATTTCTAATCATTTGTAGTAGCTTATGTAACACGATGATGTGAATGTTCTTGAATAAACAAGGGTACTATGAAATATTCATTTATTTTCTGAAAGCTAATGTTCAAAAGTATTCTCCGGGTCGTTAAAATATGAGTGATATATAAAAATAACAGCAAACTCATCAAATTTTCTGCGCATTCACCAAATGTTCTATGTGTTCCCTCTGGGTCGCAGGTGCAGACGGTAGTCAAACTCGTTCCACACATTTTGTTGCGTCATCCTATCAATGATCATCAATGCAGCATGGACCCGTTTCCTGAGCTCTTCTAATGTCTTAGGTAGTGGGGATACAAATACAAGGTCCTTAATGTGACACAGAAGGAAGAAGTCACAAGGAGTTAAATCTAGTGGCATGGGAGGGGGGGCAAATCCCATATTCTAACACACAAATTTTGCTTTGCCTTTAATTTGGGAGTTACTGAAAGATAATGAGCCCTTGCTGCCACCTGGTACACACTGCGGTTATTTTCTTATATCACTGAATTTGAACGAGTAATACTTTTGAATATTTAGCTTTCTGAAAATGACTGAATCTCTTATTGTAGATCTGAAGAATATTATGACAAAATGTTATTTTTCTTCCAGAAGCCGTAGTCTGACAAAAGGTATGGCACTTGGAGCATGTGCGATGTGTACCTAATGCGAGAGCTCTCATAGGTTAGTACTGGTAAAAAATAACACTGCTTCGGTCACAACCCGAACTTTTGTCAACTGCTTGGAAGACAGCTATACTAATACTTAATTGAAATGTTGGGAAAAGCAGGTTTTTTAATAACAGTATAATTAGCAATTTTTGTGTAGTTGCGCCTTATAGTGCCTCCTGAAAGGAAGTTTTTTTGTGCTAAATTTCTTCCATGACAGGAGAAACATCATCAAACTTGATTGAAATGCTTACCCCTCAACCTATTTTCGAATCCATTTTGTCTTATAGTATTTTGAAATATCTATGGAGTATTTTGCCCACCCTGTAATTAGATTTGGAAGAAATTAAGTGTTTAGGTGGCTTTACAAACATGAATAAATAAGTTTTGAATCAAAATGAAATTTCTCCTTTTCAATAATTGAGTCTCAATATTTAAAAATTTGTAAAAGATGTATTACCACTTTTAATGTTTCAGAAATTTCTATATAAAAATTTGAAATTTCATAACCGCGCGAAATAGTGTCTGCTCTGCTTGATTATTTCTTTAATATGAATCTTGGGTTTTTATATCTAGGCTGGTAAAAGAAAATAAGTTTTATTATATTTTCGCACAGATTCTATTGGAAAACGTGAATGTTAGAATATGCAAGATCCTAGAATTTCTAAGATTGGATTCTTAGTTGCTATTAATATGAATCAATGTACTTGTATGTTCTTGGATTCCTAAGCGCGTTTGCATATGCACCAGTCGGAGTTAATTTTATCAAAGTAGGTCGAAATTGAAGACTGGAGAAAGAGATTTCTACAATGGGGAACTTCAGCATTTTTTTATTTTTTAAATCAATTTAAAATGCTTCGAAACGAATAATGACACTAAAAAAATTCTAGACAGTTTCGTTTTTTTTAAAAATTTGCAATCAAAGTTCGCCGCTCAGAAAAAGCGGGAAAAACGATCCATTTTGGCGCGAAAAGGGGCTGACGTCAAAGTTTCCTGGTAGGAGAGACACACGCTTCCTTCCCGTTTTCTCTCTATAGAGATGTTCTTTTTTTCTACATTTTCCGACTATCGCATCAGATAAAATAATGTCGGCAAGTTACAAGTATTGTATTGTTCCTAAATGTCGTAATACAACTGTAACGGCAATCGATAAATTATTTATCAATGCGCCAAAAAATTATGTTATTCGCAAAAAGTGGTGTGAAGTGGTGAAGAGAGATCCGAAGCTAAATCCGGAATTGTCAGCAAGCAGCGTTCGTCATGTCTGTGGAGATAATTTTGATATGAGTTGTTAATCTATATTATACCTATTAAAATTGTATATCATGAAGCACAATAAATTCAGAATTCGATATTTTTTCTTTTTAAAAGAAATATAAGGTGAGGTTAGCAGCAAAAGAATTAAGATATTTTTAAGCAAATAGTTAAAGTTAATTAGTTTTTTCCCATTTGATTACATGGAATTTATTTTTTTACCCTTTGAGGGGCAATGGTTCCTCAAAAGGTAAAAATATAGAAGATCCCACTTTCTTTAAGAATCTTTTTTTTAAAAAAAACTTGCTCATGTTATTTTATAGCATAAATTTTTTCAATGTATATTCGATTGAGTAGTATTGTAATTAGTACTGTAATTTTAAAAATTACAGTGCTATTGAAAATTAACAAGAATATCTTAAAAATTAATTTAAATTCATGACTTGTTTGATAATGAAATTCCTTTTCATTTGTAGTTCAACAAAATAATTCGCAGAATTAATTTTTGATGCAAAATAAATTCTTTGTATTCAATGAATGTATTAAAATCAAAATTAGTCTTCAAAAAGTTAGTTTGCTCATCAATTATTATAGTTGAGAAAAGGTGGGATAAATTTATCTCATAGTGTATCTCGAGTTTGTTGATGGCAGCACTTAAATTCCTAGATCAGCTGCATTTGGTCTGGTTTGAATATTATTATAAATTTATATAGTTTTTTTATATAATTCAAAAATGAACTAACATAAAGAAAAAAGCTTACTTTGCAGTAAAGAAGGCTTACTACTTACAGATACTTTGTTCGTATCGAGGGAAATTCGTATATTTTTGGATATTTATAAATTTTGGTTGCACATTAAAACACATTCTTAACACATTAAAAAATTAGAGCTCTGCAAGCATTATTAGTTTTTGTTTATTGCGTTTACAAAGTTTAAATGCATTTTTCTCAAACTTTTATTTTTGTTGATTATTATATATACTATAAGAATTAGCATGGATTTTGGCCAGGGATTCTAGATATTTTTTTAAATTACCAAAGTTAATATTTTTAAAATGATCAAGTTTTTTTCAGGCTTAGTTACAAAAATAATTATTAAACTTCAAAAAATAATCAGATCTTCAATGTCATGGTTACTTTTGTTTCCAATAATCCAAGAAACTTAAAATAACTAAAAAAAATATTAAAAATTAAGTATCTTATAAAACCGTTAAAAAACTTTAAAAATGTCAATTTTTTAAAAGTTTAAAATAATAGTTCTTGCTAAAATGACTTTTTAAAAATCAGAATCTATTTAAAAATATAATCTGAAAAAAAGTCATTGATTACATTTTATTAATACTGCGTCGATTTTTTTTTTGAAAAAGGGTACTGTTTACCCTTAAGTTTGTAATAGATGAGAATCTTAAAATCGGAGGGGGGAAAAAGAAATTATAAAACAAAAAAGGAGAAATCTTACCGTTGTGCTTTTATTCCTCGTATCTCAGCCATCATAAAATCGGAAATTTTCTTGAAATACATTGCCAGCATTGTCGAATCAATCCTTGGCAAATTATCAGATTTACCTTGTACAAAACCAATATCCATTGTGAAATTGAACGTTGAATAGTAAAAAAGCCAAAAACTTCACTTTTAAAATGTTAGTTGGTACAAACGCCTTGATTCAAAGCACGGCACAAAAGTAGCGAAAGAGAAGTATGTGAAGGAAGGAAACTTTGACGTCAACATCTACTCTGCCAATGAGAGTGCATCTCGGATTGTATCATGATTTCTGCTATTTCAGTGCATCTTTCGCTCTCATTATTTAAATAAATAAATTTTTATGTAAAATTTCACTTGCATATTTGAAATTAGAATGGTTTTTTTCTATAAATTACGGATTGTTTCACGCGTTTTTAAAAGATGCTGAAGTTCCCCATTGACTTAAGCGTGGTCTAACAAAGGACACCGAAAATGCTCTCAACTTACTCATTGCCTGACACACCTTTCAGAAATAAAATCGGTCAAAAGGGCTTGTCTCGGGATATTGAAACGAACTATATTGTTCTCGACTTGTTTAAGTATTTTAGGTTAAAATTAAAAGTGAGATTTGTTGTCATTTCGTTCGGAATATAAGAAGGTGAATGATACAAATGCGAAAGCTAAAAGTTCAAGTTCGGACTATTAGAAGTTAGTACTTTCTATCCTTCTCCTCATACCTCAAGGAAATAATTAAAATTTAGAAGATGAATCCACTCAGTACTACAACACCAATAGTGGATAAATACTACATACATCTAAACTAGATACTACTACCCTTTCCCGAACTATGGGTTCCATTAAATAATCTATTATTCACTTTTCTTCATATCTGCAAGTTTAAAAAATGTAACATTATTAGGACGAGTTAGTGTTGGTATTATTGTTTACTAATTTATGTAACTAAGTTAAGTGGACATGCAGAAGATTCACACTTGCCTAAGATAAAGGTTAGCAGCGCCCACATTTGTGGAAATTAGATTTAACTGATTTAAGTCTTCCCCATTTCCAATGGAAGCCAATATGAATGATGTCATGTTTCATCTTTGGTATGGTATAAATTGAAATTCTATAGTTGCATATCGAATATTCTGGATCTCTTATTTTTATTAATTATGCAGGGTGGTCATAAATTATTGCACTCATTTAAAAAAAATTAATAAAATATATTGCACTGTGGGGAGGTTCATAACCTCCCAGCTATCCAGCTCAAAGGGGAAGGGCATCCAGCTGAAACAGGGTGGAAATGGTTTGCTTTTCATTTTTTTATTTCTGCCTAACTGCCTCATTATGAAAGATAATTGAAACGGAAAGAAATATTTTCTCACTATAACGAACAACTTCTGTAAAGAAAGTTTTTTGATAGAAGCAATTGTTTAAGATTTATGCGGTGAAAAGAGATTTTCATCACTTCATTTCGATTGTTTCTTAACCTAAGTCTGTGATATTTCCTTGGGAAGTGCTCACCAGTTGCATTCTCATCAAAAATCTTGCAACCTCATAGCTCAAACCGTTTTAGAAACTGCATCAGTAATTGACGGAAGAAAAGAATTTTCTTATAAATCTGAACAAAAAAAATCGCCTGTCGGATTCCGTGCTTGTTGACGGTCAGTTTTAGAACATTTTTATATGTCACTTAAATTTCTTTCATGTAATTTAACTCTTGATTCACTAGGATATCTGATTTATGAGATATCTTGGACTTTACGGGGAAAGCGCCGTATTTAATTTTCGTCCTTTTTTGGATTTTGAAGGCTCTTGCCGAAATGGAAGTTATCAATCTTACTTTTTTTCCCTCGTTTAATTCCTTATCAATGTGGAAAATTTTATGAGGTATAGCGGGAAGAAAAAATATTTAACTTTTGTACAATCGTAAGATCTCACGTTTTATTGTGATGATTCGGTCAAGAGGGCTTTTAGGGGAAGAGCCTAGAAGTGATTCATTCATTCAATACCCAAGCGAGCTGACTCAACCTAAAGGTTTTAAATTGCAGGTAACCTGGAAGTGATGAAGATGAAAAAGATTTGGGCTCACACCGTTGCACAGAAAGCTGATAATGATTGCAACTTCCATGAATGGATTTTTCAGTTCGGCGCACTTATAGAACTGCGGAGAGATAAAATATTTTTATAAGATATCCCCCAGTTTTTCGAATTTTTTTCTTATATTATTTAGAGTTTTCAACAATACAATACAAAATTTACAGAATGCGTTGAAATATATAAGCGGAGCATTATTTTAAAATTAAAAGCACTTACGTTGAATATTAAAGTAAATATATGAGTATTTGTAGTTAATAATTTACATGTATACAACTCTTTATATAAACTAAGTTAAATCGTAATAATTTGCTTATATGCAGTGGCGAAACAAGGGGGGGGGGTAACCGGGGCAATTGCCAAGGGC
>BGPR01026798.1:0-21240 GCA_013235015.1 Araneus ventricosus | reverse complement strand
TCCATTTGGAAGCTTATGATGCCTAGATATGTCATCAATGGTCGCCTATCCACCACCGCCTTCCATTTTAAAGAGAAAACCGAAAACACACTATTCCACTGTACATTTTCTATGGGGAAAAAGCATGAAATAGTTCCCTAGCTGCCCAGATGCGTCATCAATGGTCACCTGCCTACCACCGTCTTCTATTACCTAGAGATATCTCAAAATATCCACTTTGAATGTATTGTTACAGGTTTTTAATATTTTGAGGGAGCAGCTGGTCGCCGATGGCGGCTAGCAGCGTACAATATTTTATCAAATTAATGGTGTACTCTCATTACCTTCCTGTCAGCAAGTAATCTGTCATCTTCAGGGTCCATGCACACTTCAATGTAAAAACGGAGAGTCGTCGAATTGCAGACGCTTTCACTTCTTCGAATAATGACTCTCGCCCCTTTTGCCATTTGGATCTGGTATGTCTATCGAAAGAAATGCAATTATTGAGTGATTTCCAAAGTTACTCGAATAGGCAATTTGAAGAACAAGAGACAACAAATCGAAATGCACACAACGTGCGCATAACGCGCGTTATCCTATAGATGAGCGGTTCCTAACCTAGTCAAAAGTCGCGGAACGCTAGTCAAGAGTCGAAATCGAACCAGAAGAATCAATATCTGGATGGAAAATGTCAAGTTTTAATCCAGATACTTACTCTCTGGTGGAGGACAAACAATGTCAAGAAGCCCACTGAGTTTTAATATGTGTTGATGTTATATATGTACAGGTGACAATTATCGAGCTATATGGGGAAAAAACCTTGATAACTTTTGAATAATTGGCGAGATTCAGTTAAAACTTGGAGGTTGAATGCAGGGCATGTTGGGATTTGTTTTGAGCATGCGCACTCTTATTGTTGTTGTTCATTTTTCGTTGAAAATGTAGAAATACAGCGTTTCCGAGCGCATATCGATCGTCAAGGCCTACTATTCGAGCAATAACAGCCCGTTTGTGGCTCAAAGGAAATTTGCGACAGAGTGCAACCTTAAGACAACCGGTCCAAGTGTTATAGCAATCAAAAATGTGATCGAAAAGTTCGAGAGAACTGGTAGTGTCGATATCTCGACACTTCAGCAGCGATTTTTGAAAAATTTTGTTCTTCGTCTGAGCTACGTCACAGCCATTGATGGCAAACATATCGAGCATGTCATAAACTAAATCCGAATATCTGTAGTTACTTTTAAAATTTGAATAAAATTTTTGAGCTCAGTAGTTTTTGAAAATTTTATTTTTAATTTCATATAGCTCAGTAATTGTCACCCTGTATGAAAGGCATTTCAAATGATGGTATGAAAATGACATATCCAATGAAAATGCAGGTTTGTAAAACGAATAACATTTAAATTTCAGACATGCTTAGATGATATCAGGTAAAGAGAGAGAATTATAAATTCCTCCATGGCCATGACGGAAATCATACGTGCAAAGCGCACGTCTTGTTAAGGAAAAATTACATAGTGAAAGAGCAAGTTACAATATCGCAGCGAGCTTAAGTAGTATTTTAGAAACGAGGAAGTACCGCATTTGAGGCTCGAGAACTAATGCGACTCTTGCGAGTCTAAGTTAAAGTAAAAATGCTTTTATCATAGGATTAGGGAAAAAGAATTTGGAAGCCCTTGTAGGAAGGCGCCATTTTTTTGTCTTGACCGAATAAGATCGGCAATAGTTCTAGACCATCTTTTGGTGGCAATTTTTCTTTCTTTTTACTTTCTCGTATACGAAGTATACAAAGAGAAAGTATTGTAATCGTCAAAAAATTCGAACTCGAGATTTTGACGAATCTCCACGTTTTTGACCTCCCTGACCCCGAAAACACAATTTGGGAATTATTTCTGTCTGTGTGTGAACACGATAACCCGAAAACTATTAGAGCTACGGGGATGAAATTTGGTATGTGGTATTTAAACATAACTTGTAGGTTTCTATCAAATTTTGGACAAAATCCGTCAACGGGAAGTCTGTCTATTTGTATGTCCGCGGTCATGTGAACACTATAACTCAAAAACCTGAATAGCTAATTGGATAAAATTTGGTACACAGTTTTAGCATCATGAATGTACGTTCGAATAAAAGTTTGGACCAAATCCGTCAAAGGATTGGCTGTTTGTCGGTCTGTATAATTTACTTTTGAAAAGAATCCGCATCTCCACGCGCATACGTACTGGACGCGATCTTCTGTGCATGCGAAAGCTATGGAGCGAATTACGTCAGTTTGTCCTTGAGTCGTCCAAGAGCGGAAAATCGGTAAGCATCTCTTTGAAATTGATTCTTTACCTAGTTTTTACTTGCGTACTGGAAGTAATTAATCTCTGTGCATGCATTAACTGAGCTTGCTAGAAAATAAATATTGCTAAGTTTTAATACATAAGCATCTCTTTGAAGTTGATTCTTCACCTAAATATTTTACAATCGCTATAATCTACAATGAAAAACCTGATAGTCATTGCATTCTAGGTTACAGTAGGTTCGAATTTTTTATCCACGCAGGGGGAGGGGAAATGACAAATTTTTGAGAAGTATACGAAAAAGTTTAGGGGAGGCCACTGTCTCTGGTTTGAATACGGATTGAAAAGAACTTTGGAATGAATAGGGGACAATAGCCTTTGTAGCTAAAAATCCCAAAACCCCCTTTTTCAAATCAATTCAAATCACAGGATTGAAGTAAAAGTTATTCGCCCGTAATTAAAATTTAACTGCTGTTAAAAAAATTTATTTTAAAGATGGGAACATTTCTAAATTATTACGTGTATTATATGTGTTTATGTATGTAAGTATCAGTGTTCATACATGTAAGTATATGCGTTTGTATATGTAAATATATGCGTTTGTATATGTAAATATATGCGTTTATATATGTAAGTATATGCATTTATATATGCAAGTATATGCGTTTATATATGAAAGTATATGCGTTTATATTTGTAAGTATATACGTTTATATATGTAAGTATATGTGTTTATATATGTATATTATGAAATTCATGTATCTCGATTGTCACGTTTTAGAATTATCGCGCTCAAATACGCATGAATAGACACGTTAACAGATATAACTCGGAAACGAGCTAGACGGTTGAAATTCGGTATGTCATCTTTACACCAAATTTGTAGATATCTATCACATTTTGGACGAAATACACTCGTGGTTTGTCTATGTTCATGTGAACACGAATAACTCAAAAACTTAAATAGATAGTTTGATTAAATTTGAAACACAGTTTTATCATTGGAATTGTAGGTCCGTATCAAATTTTGGTTTCAAGAGGTCGAAAAGAAAGGCGTTCAAAATGCACATTCGACTTTTTAAATCATACAATAACTCTCAATCAGTGGAGTAGTCGCTAAATAAGTAGTGCCGAGAAGCTCTAAAAGTAGTGCCGGAATGCTCTAACCTGGGTGACAAAAATCACGCTGTTTTAAGGATTTTTTCACAATTTTTCTTATTTATTTCTCATGAAACCAGAGGGAGTGGCCTCCGCGAAACTTTCTCGCATGGGAATAACACGGGTGGGGGAAACATAAATCACGCGCCAGAAAACGTACTGTACTCCCTAAGGTGGTCAAAACGTAAAGTACTCCCTAAGGTGGTCAAAACGTACAGTACTCCCTAAGGTGGTCAAAATGTTCCGTATTCCCTAAGGTAGGAAAATGCTCGCCCCAGCTTTCGCATCTCTTTTTTCTTTGCGTAGAATGGAGAAAAAACCGAATAGGCAATTTCAACGCCTATTTTTCAACCGATTTAAACAAAAATTGGAGACAAATCTACAATCAGGGTTTCGAGAATACATACGAAGTTTCATTTATCTTAACTTCCTCCTTTTCCTTTCTTTTAGAAGATATTGTCTTCAGAAGAATGCGATTATACATACCGACAGACAGTCAACCCTTTGACGAATTTGGCCCAAAATTTTATAAGGACCTACATTCCTAATGATAAAACTATGAACAAAATTTTATCTATATAGCTATTCAAGTTTTTGAGTTACGGTGCTCACATGACCGCGGAGAGACATACAGACTTCCCTTAGACGTAATTTGTCCAAAATGTGATAATAACCTACAAATTATGTATCCAGATCACTTATCAAATTTCATCCCCGTAGCTCTAATAGTTTTCGAGTTATCGTGTTCACCGACAGACAGACATAATTCCAAAATTGTGTTTTTCGGACACGGGGAGGTCTAAAACGTGGAGAGGAGATTCGTCAAAATCTCAAGTTCGAATTTTTTACGGCTACAAAACTTTTTCTTTGGATACTTCGTATACAACAAAGTAAAAAAAAAGCAGCGCCGGAACGGCGTTCCTTTGCGTACCGGATCCACTACACCCCTGCTCACGTACTCGGCATAGGTCCGCTTGGCGTATTTTACTTCTTCTTGTATTGTTGCCCTTTCATCTTCTTGTTGTTGTATCATATATTGTTGCCCTTCACCGTGGTCTACGAGAGTGGTACAAATCTGATTACTCGTGCCATTCCGGAACTTTCTTTTTGCCCACGCCGACCCTGCTTACCCAAAGGGTGTAAAGCGGAAAAGAAAAAAAGACGAAGAAAGAACGAAAAGGAAAGAAGAAGCGGCGGACGAAAAATTCCAATACAAACACTAAATTAATACAATATAAGTAAAATAATACAATAAAAGTAATACAATACAAAATACAAATGTGGTTATAAATATAATAAAATACAAGCAGCAAGCATAATTAGTAATTACAAACAGAAATAATAAATAAATACAAATAAATAAAGAAAATAATGCGTAATAATAAATAAAATAAAGAAAAAAAAATTAAAATAAATAAAATCTAATAAACAGTGTAACAATTGTAACCCCCCCCCCCCGAACAAGTCTGCGAGATATAATTTAGAAAAAGAGACAGGAAAAAATATAAAACTACAATTTGAAAAAAGAAGAGAAACAACAACAAAACAATTTCTGTAACACATTTTTTTTGGTGTGGGCGGGACGATACAAAAAAACGAATTCTGTAACATAATTTAGTAGAGGAAAAAGAAAGAAAGTCTGGTATGCCCATGATACCCTTCGGAAAGTATATTGCATTTTTCCGGATCTTGTCGAAGGACCTCAAATTTTACTCGGGGATGGTGTGTGACCCCCTTGTTAAGGAGTATACAAGAAAATCTAGGAGAGATAACCCGCTCGTTGAGTTATAGTGTTCACGTGTAGAAGGGCAGAGTAGGAAGCAAATGTCTCGCAGACGAACTTCATGATTTTGTCTAAAATTTGATGCAGTTTTAATGCAGAAACCACCCACCTTCCATAGAGGCGGGGTGTCGGAAATGTAATTAGCAACATTTTTACTCATCCTTTTCTCTAGAGTTGGGAGAGAAATCGGGAAAAAATGCGACGGAAGACTGTCTTTGCGAAACTGCCTTTTGGATTGAGGGGCGTAGACTTACTTACCTTACTCAACTGTGACTTTCTGCAACTAAAGTAGCTCTATGTGACTATTAAGTCTATAGTCTATAGTAACTATTAGTCTAGTGTGACTATGTAAAATTCTTCGTGATTTTCACCAACTTTGCGACTCGACTGTGACTAAACCGTAACTACAAATTCTAAAATTATTTTTGCAATCTTCAATGTCTACCTTTCTTTGTTAAATGAAACTAAAACCAACTTTCTATGTTATTTGGTTGCAGAGCTATAAACTTTATCGTGAAATTCGACGTAATTTAACAATTCTTGAGTAATATTTCGTTCGATCGATGAATGAATTGCCTTAATCTGCGTACTCGCACATCGGTCGCTGTGACGTCAACAAAAGTTTTAGTGATTTTCACCAACTTTGAAGCTCGACTGTGACTAAACCGTAATTACAAATTCTAAAATTATTTTTGCAATCTTCAATGTCTACCTTTCTTTGTTAAATGAAACTAAAACCAACTCTATATGTTATTTGGTTGCGGAGCTATAAGCGTTTAAAAATATCCCGAAAAGCGTCATAATTTTTTCCTTTTCCGACACACCATTAGATCACTATGGGGAGACGTGAGCCTACATAAAAAAAACTGGAGGTTTGTTATCTTTATCTAACTGCTATCAATGTGTATCAAGTCACTAATCGCTTCTCCTTCATTTTTTGGCCCTAATGACTTGCCTGACTCAAATCGGATGCGTGCACCGTATCTTCATGTGTTCTCGGAAAAAGAATCTCTGCATTTCAGGTCAGGTGTACACATCCGACAAAATGACGGAGAAACAATTAGCAGTTTGAAGTACATTGACAGCAGCTGGGTAGTACACACTTATCCCCGGTTCTGTTTCGGTTTCAGGGTCAAGCAGAAGATAAAATAATAATCCCTTAATTAGCAAATAAAACTTTTGCTCGATAAGATAATAGCAACTTATAAATGTTGTAATGGTCGAAAAATGAAAGATTTATTTTACTTGGAAGATATCATTCCTCATCAGGGATTTTCGTACCAACCCGAAGGGAAAGACATAATTATCAATGTCAAAAGCCAAGTCTTCATTGCCCTTCTGTAAATAAAATGAAAAATCTTCAATAATCATCATAAGTAAAATAGCTAAAGAAGGAAAATTAAAAACCAGGACAAAAAGGAAAATGATTTTATAGTCGTACAGGATTAAAAGTTTCAGAGTTTTGAGTAATAATTAAGCTCTACTTAACGGAAAAACTAATATTTCGCGATTTTCGATAATTTTTCAAATTATCGCTTGCTTCCTACTTTTACTGATAGATAACGTTATTTTCAGGTAGTGTATCTATGGATAAAACGTTATTTGTAGGTACTGTACCTACGAATAATTCGTTATTAGCAGGTACTGTACTTACGAATAACAACTAAGGATAATACGTTATTTGTAAATACTGTCACAACGGATAAAACATTTTTTCAGGTATTTTCTTTTCCATCATTTTGCACACTTGTGAGTTCTAGACGACAGTATATTATTTTAATAATTTTAGAGTTAAATTATCTATTAATCGATTAATTAACTTAAATTTATTTCATAAAAGTGGCGCCATCTTGTAGTGCAGTCAATATGAAAATAAAATCATTACAATTTTTTGTCTACTTTTTATTCTTTAGTACATAATTCATCGTGTTTATAATAATGAATTATAAATTAAAGACTAAAAAGTAGAAAATAATTAAAATAAAAAATTCTACTATTTAGTACACTAATAAAAGTGTGTTTTTAAAAACTGCTTTTATTCTTTTTAATTTAAATCACTTCTAAGTACCAAAAAGGAAATTAGATTAGGAGTTATTTTAAATTTGTCTGATAACGACTAAGTTCGGAAAAAGGAGTAAAATTAAAGAAAATACTGAACACAGACATAACTTTTTAAAGAAATTATCTGAAATAAAAATTCTGCAAAAGTTGGCCACGTTGATGCGATTAGGAAAAGGATCGACCCTATACGAACCCATGTTCTGTTTGATGACAAGCCGATGCACTAGCAACTGTACCACCCAAACTTCACTCGAAAGGTGTTCGGGAATAGTTAGTGACATATTTTTATCTCCTTGATTTGTTAAAACTTTTAAATGGCAATTATGAATTTTTTTCAATGAAACTTTACATTTTGCCAATGTTGTTATTAGAAAATTTAAACTATTGTCTTAGGATCTCCGTTAACTGCATGAAGTTGCTTAAAATTCTTTGATGATGATGAATAAGGCATCTTTTAGGGCATGGATCTCATCCGAACTATAAATTTGATTTTTGATTAAATATCTGAGATACAATTTCATCAGAAAACGCTTCAATAAATACTTCGTCTACATTGTATTTCTACATACTTCTTCTATGTATTTTACGTAAAGATAATTCTTACCGGGTCATTGGATATCTACAGAAAATTAAATCAGATTCGTGAGAAACCAGTACCCAAAAACAGAAGTCAGAAGCATCGTGTGTTTCCGTCGAAGTACTGAAAAAATCTCACAAAAACATTACATTTCATAATATCAGGCATAAAAAAGAACAATCCTACAGAAAAAGAGAAAAGGAAGGAAAAATAGACCCCCAGAAAAATCCTACAGAAAGAATATTGAATTTGAAATTACCTGCAAATAACGTTTTATCCTTAGGTACAGTACCAGCAAATAATAACTTCCTTTGCGGATTATCAAGACAAGCAAAATGTTTCGTAGTTGGTATTTGACGTAAAGATAATTCTTTCCTGCTCATTGCATATCTCAACCTTCCAGATCTTTTTCACTATGGAAGCAGTTGCTAAAGTAGAGCACCTGCCTTAACACTTTCACACCGGCTCTGAAAAGTGCGTTTCTTTCCACCGAGCGGCAGTCCTAAGAGCTCTTCGCTTCATAGGGCGGTGCTGAACTAATGCGCTGTATGAAAACTAATGCGTTGCCATCCGATGGGATATCAAAGTGTGAATCACCAGTGGCACATACTTCCCAATGGGGTATCCAATTGTAAGCCACCGGTGACACACGCCGTCAGAAGGGATATCCAGGTGTGAGTCACTGGTGGTACACGCCACCCGATGGTACATCCAGTTGTGAGTCACCAGTGGTACACTCCGCCCGATGGTACATCCAGGCGTGAACCACCGGTAGTACACGTCGGCGTGAACGTGTTAAATCAAGGTAAAATAATATTTCAAATTTCCGCTAATGAAGACAAACTTAGGGAAGCTTTTATTTATCGAACTGAGATAAAATTTTGACTTTTTGTAATTTCTAAAAAATGGAAGGCTTGTTTTTATTTATAAATCTGCGTTCATCAAAAGAAATCAGGCCTCTTACGTGAGTTTCTTCAATTCGAAGACTGGGATCCAAGTGAAGCTGGTCACGATATGCGACGTTTTCGAAATCTCCAGTTTTAATTTTCTTCAAGCGAATAGTGTAGGTCTCCTTGAAGAAGCTCATGAACGATTCCAGAGAAGCTAAGGGCAAATTTTCAAAATCCATCCTGCAATTATATTGAGTATTTAAAAACTGCGCATTTCACTGTTGTGAGTTTCAAAAGGTACCATTCCCAGAAAATTCATCTAACCTGCCCAATACGTTTCTTCCGAACTTTTTCCAATGTTCCATCAAGACTTCGTTAACACTTTTCTTTGCATGTGCTAAAATGGACAGCCAAGCTAACAAAGTCCAAACAGCATCTTTATCACCACAGTAGCTGAAAAATATCTAAACTAATTAACTGTAAAAATGTTGTTGTCCTTTATACAAAAAGAGAACGAATAAGCCACAAATTAACCCTTAAATACCCCGTGTTGCCTTTAAGCAACATACCCAATCTTGTCTTCTAAAATATTGAGAATAAGACTCAAGCTCCCATGCCTGTTGTTGCCAATAGAATATATACAACAAATGATGTTAAATCAATTTACAACATATAGATGGCATCATGAGTGCTGATGAAAAAATAAAAATAAATTGATGTTTTTCACTTGTGGTTGCATGTTTTTCTTTTTTTGTATGTTCTCTTGAGAATACGATATTTTGCTCTACAAAGTTGACGGAAATTCCTTATTCTTATTATTAGTTCTCAAAATTCATCTGTGTTGAATATTATAGAATTTTATCAAGGAAATTTTTTCTCAAATAAAACCCAGTGTTGATGATTACTAACAAACTGTTTCTTAGCCGTAAACCGTATTTAAAACAAAGTAGGATTTTTTAAAAGTATTTTACCTTGTTTTATTCAAGAAATGAAAATTAAAAAACATTTTTAAATGAATTTTTAAAAAATCGGGCATTTAAGGGTTAAGGTGATCATACGTCTCTGTTGCCTAAAAAACGATGGCAAGTTTCCAAAACAAACGTTCTAGAACACACGACACGAAATAATTTTTAGATAATTTTATATAGATGCCTTCATCTATATGGAGTTACTTTTATGTTTAAATAAATAAATGACTTCTATGCATTTGTATTGAGTTGCTTTCTTTTTAACAAAAGAATAAAGTTTTCTGGAAAGTAAATTTCACAGAATTTATTTGTCTTCCAGTTTTCGGTCTAGAAGAAATATACTTTGCACCAACTTGGCAACATTTTGCAGCTTTAGTATTCGATTTATGCTTAACTAGAGAATACCAATAATGTCAAAATAAAAACTTAAAGACCTAATTATTTAATAAAAGTTTATGCAATGGAAATTGACTGAAAAATAGTTGCATTTCGTCGCTTAACAAGCAACACCACCCATCTCATTTTTTTGAAATTTCAAAGAGGAAGAAAATACTAAAATTTTCGCATACAATAAACAAATATTTCTGGATTTTTTTAACGTCTATATGTAGTCTTATTTTTATATCAGAGTTTAAAAAAATTCAAAACTATTCGTTATTGGTTGCGAAACATTGAGTATTTTCTCTCTCTTTGAAGTTTCAAAAAGTTGAGATAGGTAGTGTTCCTTGTTAAACGACAATTTGCAACATAACAAAACCTTATTTTTAAAAGCATTTTTTTTCACTTTGAAAAAGCTGATTTATCAGGTTCAACTTAGTGTAATATGCGAGTTTCATTGTTCAATGCCATTTACAATGCAAAACGCTTTGGTTTAGTTTCAAGAAACTGAACTAAAATTTAAATTTTAAGATTAAAATTAGTTTTGATTTTTTTTTTCAATTTTTAGATAGAAATATGAAAAAAAAAAATTAAGAAGGCGATAAAACTACCTTTACCCTTTCGACGATACTTTTGTATGATTAAAATTTAACTATGAAAAGTAGTTTAAAATAATTTTAGACAAAAAATGTAAAAGTGTGATTTATTTACTTAATAGGGAATGCAGTGTAATGTCCGGGACGTATATATGCCTATTAGGGCCCAAAACGATTAATAGAGTATTGTTACGAACATGGAATGTCGCTTCCCAGCAATGTTAGTCTTATGGTTGGAAAGAGAGTTCTACAGGGGTACGTATGGGATTGCCAAAAGAATGGAGCCATTGACCTACGACCTTGGCGATCATTTTGACGACAAAATGTAGGATCTCAAAAATACCTGAATTTTCTCAATATCTCTATTAGGGGCCGAGATCCGGATTTCTCCAGATGATTCTATGTGACGTCACGGCTTGTCGGGGAGACTATAAATAGCGCCGTGCTCGGAACACAGAGCAGAGTTTCATCCACTAGGAACGTGTGTTGTGTTGATCGACTGCGATCGTCTTTGGAATCTCTCTTTTGAGTCTTGTCGGCAGTGCGAGCCGGTAAGCTGTTAGGCGCAGAACGGTATTGAAAGTTCTGTTGCTGTTATTGTTAGTGAATTGCTGTCTGTTTGTGTTGCTAATTTGTGCAAGTGCTATTTTTACTGCTACCTGCGCTTCGTGTTTTTACGGAATATTCCAGAATAAAGTGTCATTCTCCGTTCTCCTACTTTTTGGACTATTTTCACCGTACATACACAGGTCGATATTTTTGTAGCATTATTATTTTTTGGTAAACATTTCCGAGTATATTATTTATTTACTGTATTTTCTGAAGCTTCAAAGATTTGTAGAGGAACTTCGGTTTCATAGAACTTAAGAATTTAAAAAAAATAATTCTTACACCTTCTGCTTAAAAATCCTTATCTGTCTCTTTGAAGAACTAAACTTCACAAAATTTAGAAATTGCAGTTGATAGATTACCTGCAAGAGCTCGCTCCGACCGCCGTACATTCTTCTCCGAACACTATAGAGTGGTTTAAAGCAGGAAGCATGGCAGGTGCGAAATACGCCCAGCCCGGTACGGCTTCGAAAGACAGCAAAGAAGAATACTTCGCAACTCTGTTGAGCAGAAGATATTTTGGGACAGGCATATAAGAGATTTGTTTGCCGAAAAAAACAACAGATTTTTTACACCATTTGCGATACAGTTCAACTCCTTGCATTTTTATTGTAACCTACAACCTTTATTAAGAATCCCTCCTTTTGGCGCCTTATTTTACCGCTTCTTCCATAAAGACAAAAATTAGGCTTTTTCAAATATTAAAATAATGATGTAAATAATAAAATAATAAATTCAGTGACGTTCGGTTAAATCTTTCTGAAGCAGATTAACTTTAGTACACAAAGTACAGTAGACTCTCTCTTAACCAGCTTAAATGGGACCGAGGGTAAGCCGGTTAAGCGAAAATCCGGTTAAACCGGAGAAGTGAAATAAATTAAAGTTCAGGTATATTTGCCTTATAAATATATACACAATTCAAATATTGCGTTATTTTATTCAATGTATTAAAGTATTATAAGTTACATACCATTAAAAAATAAGTAAACTTTTTTTATTGCTGAAGCCTAGAAGTTCGGCAACTTGCCGCATAGTTTCGCCATTTTTTATCAGCATCACATCAATGGGGGGAGCTGATGACTGCTGCTTAGCATAGCATAGCATAATGCTACTTCTAAAGCTTTCATTCCGTCCGTTTGAGATATGAGGGATGTGGTATTTTCAACGATGTCGTCGCCATCATCATCTAATCGCAACTCCATGGACACCAGTACACACTTTCTTTTCCTACAATTTGCCATTTTGAACAAATTTTCAACTCTTAGGACGTCTGGTACAACCGAGATCAAACAATGATTCAAATGATTTCGTCGTTCATCCAAAATCACCTTTCTTTCCACCCCTTGCAACTGTATTGGGATTGTAGTGTTATATAAAATGTAGCCGAGAAATGAAGCAATTTTCTTTTTAATTTAGTTTATTACTGACACACAGGACTAGCACAACATAAATAGACAAACATACAAATATATCTAACATAAAAGATAAGGAAATAATACATTACAATTATTATTTCGAATCATGGCCACACAAACATATAAGCCTCTTTATTCTCAGACACAAACAACCACCCAAGCTACCGTCCGACTGACAATTAAAACTTTATAAGACACAGTCTTGTGCCGCGCCATCTATCGTAGGCAACAGCAACTATGAAATCCAATTCTTTACAGGATCGTCTGACCAATCACCACAATCTTTTGATAGGGGACGCCTGTGCCCTTCTATTGTCAAGGTCAAAAAGTGCCTGTCGGGTTACTGAGCAGCATTCTATCCCCCCCCCCCCAACTGTCATATTGACATTCCAGTACCACCCCTTGTCTGAAATACGCGCGATACCAGTACGAAATAACGAAACACGTGGGTTTTTTTTTTATTTTTAGCTATTTTTTACATTTTAAAGATAAAAAAAATCCGGCCGGTTAAAGCGGAGATCCGGTTAAGAGGGAGTCTACTGTAAATATAATACAATTATCATTAATGGTATTGTTTGCTGTGCGCGATATTTGCATGGATTTTCGTAAAAAACACGAATATTCAGGAAGATATAAAGGTTTTCTTAAGAAATCCCAAATTTTTCCAAATCCTTTTTGCTTAAAACATGCAGAGTATTTTTTTATCAAATTATATGAAACTGGCATAATACCCGAAAATATTGTAATATATATTGAAATATAACCCTGAATTGTACATCGAGAGACTGGATAGAACATCAGTCAGAGGTATAGAAAAGTGATCTAAGTTAGTAAATTTGTCTTCTTACATCTCTGTAAATTTTGCAGATAGAAGCTTGCAACCAACTTTCTACGTGGATAAATGAATGTAAGGGAAACATTTTACTAATTCACATTTTTTCGCTCTGATGGCCATATAAAAATTTAATTTTCTAAACTTTTTATTATCAGTCCTCTTAGAAGCCAAAGTGTTTTCATATAATTTCTATCCTTGATGAAGCTTTCTAACTGGAAGTTTATACCTATGATCAATATTTAAGGAAATCCAATTTTTGGGGATGTTCCCTACATATTGCCCATCCCGTTCACCAATCATCTACTCTTGAACATTCACTGACATACCTAACCACCAAGGGAACCCTAATATAACAAAAGAAAAAAATAGAATACATTCTGAAAAGAATCAAATAAATCACCATGCAGATGAAAAATCGATTTTAAAATTTCTTTTAAGTCATTTTTTTCTATTTGAAATAATCTTATTTAAAAGATACAGTATACTCTCGATTATCCGTGAGCGGATTATCCGGTTTGCGGATTATCCGATTTGCGGATTATCCGTGCTCATTCCGGACTCACAAAAAATTGAAAGAGAAACATTTTCAGGCTTATCATGCATGCAAAATCGATGTTGATGTTCGATCGAGAGGTTCATTCTGTGAAACTAGTGAGCCGTGACGGCGGAGGCTAAAGAATAGTTTTTTTTCTTCCTCCACGTGGAATCTCTACCAGTTCAACCCCTAATTTTCCGAGAAATGAATCATCCACATCCTGCTAGCACATTCTTGTACGAACATGCTTCTCCCCGACACGTCATTCTTTAACTTCTTTGTCTTCTTTCACCTTCTCACGTGTTTCTTTAGTTTTTGCGTCTTGTTTATCGTCAGTTAGTAGCGTGAAATTTTTTACTGGTAAAAATGAGTGATGTGAAACGAAAACGAAACGTTTTAAATGTTAAACAAAAATTCGAAATCCTTCAAAAACTTGATAATGGAGAATCAGCTAGTACTGATACAGAAGGTATAGTAAATGAGGGAAATACAATTTCTCGTTCTGCTGCTCTACAATCTGTGGAAACAGCAAAACCAAAGACTATTACAGATTTTTTAAAGCAGCAAATATTAAAAGAAAAATTCCTAGTTTGATGTTATACAGCATGTAAATGTAAGTAATTTTTATATTTTTGTATTGATGTTGATTTTTTCTTTAATAAAAAGGAGTTTTCGGATTATCCGTGTTTTTCTATTGTCCGTGCGATCCCTCCCGGTGATTAACCCGGATAATCGGGAGTGCACTGTATTTTATTAATTATCTAAACATTTAATAAATATATTTTTTAATTTTCAGGTTTTTTTGAAGTCCACTTAGTATGTATGCAATTGAACAACGCAAAACACTGTCATTGACGTGAACGATCTAGACGAAGGGTTGCCAATGAAACTTATTCGCCTGATTCCATATTGGCGATTAAATCGCGTGTGATCCAGCTACTAGATACCAACCGTAAAAATAATTTGCGATTGTTTGTTGCTTAATGTAATTAACGATTGTTTGTTGCTTAAATGTTATTTGCTTAATTTACATTAAGCAAATAACATTTAAAATTCAAAGAAACCAATGCATGGTATTCACAAACAATGTTCTATTACATTCAGAAAGTTCCGGAACTTTTCAACATTTTCCAAATGTAGATTAATTATTCCATTTCTGGCAGAACAAGCGAAGGGTATCATGGGACCTACTACTGAGAATAGTTCCATCCAGTTCAAAAACGTACATTGCATGTGCGTAACTAGCATTCCAAAACGTAGGTGTTCCATCACGGAAAGGCACAGTCGGTTCACAGGTGCCCCCTGGTGTAAAAGTACCTGTCAAAACACCACATTCCAGTACCTTCACTACCAGCATATTCCCCTAGTTTCACTCCATATGATTTTTTCACCCGGATGAAAAATTTCCTTAAGTGCTAACTATTCTCAAGTTCCAAAGAAGTGCAGCGATAAAAGCACTGGAGGATGTGACAAAAGGAGGCTCGTCATCCACATTTACATCTTTGTATGAACAATGACAAATATGCGTAGTTGCATTTGGTTTTCACTTCGAAGGAAACACCAAACGAACAGGTTCTATCTGTATTTACTCTTCCGAAATAAAATAAATTCCTGAACTTTTTGAACGCAGTAGTACAGGTTGTCCATAAATTATCTTTACAACTTTAGACTTTAATAACTTCAAAACTATACTTGATAATCACAAACTGTTTTCAATATGTGACAAGATAAGTCTTAATGTTTTTGTTTTCCAGGTGACGCACATTTGACGAAAAACGTGGAAGCCACAGGAGAAAACTCAGTTGTAGCATGGTTCATAGAAACAAAATTAAATACCCGATGCAACGAAACTTTCGGTCACAGTATGGAAGGGAACCACAGTCACGACCAACTATTTGGGATTGATATGTGTCATTTATGTAAACAGGTAGTGTTCTCCATAAACAGAGGGCGGGTCTCCCATCTGTTCCAGACGCCAACGTTGCACTTGGGTATCGAACTTTGTCTCTATGAACCACGCTACACACCGACCTTTCTGTTGTGGCGTCCACATTTTTCGTCAAATCTGCGTCACCTGGGAAACAGGGAAACATTATGAATTATCTTGTCACATGTTGAAAACCGTTTGTTATTATCTAGTACAATTTTAAAGTTATAAAAGTCTAAAGATGTAAAGATAATTTATGGACACCCTGTATTTTAGTGAAAAGTAATAACAATGTGATGAGCATTCAGACGTTTGGATTACAACTATCACAGAACGGAACAAGTACTTGTCAGATGCTTGAGAGGTACAGATGGAGCACACGATTCCTTTCAGAGGATTCTCTTGGAAAAATGGGATACACTTGCACTGATCAGCAATGACGGCCAAGGTGTCCGATGGAGAGACAACGAATCCATTTTCACCCACAATCAAGCAGCGGCTCTGTGGATACAAATATAAACATTTCAGGTGGAAATTTTATATTCAATTAACCCTCTGACTATTTATCCCGCGATCTGATATAGTTAACAATTGCTGATGGCCTCATAGGAGCAGTTAATCGCTCATGTGATCATCAAATCTTCCGCATGCCTAGTAGGGATGGGAAAAACCTATCGGTTTTAGCCGAAAACCTGTTTTTTTTATTTCGGTTAACCGGTTTTTTCGGTTATTTATTTGTTCCGGTTATAACCGGTTATTTTTTTAAAATCCAATAACCGGGCAAAAAAACCCGGATAGGAAAATAAGCTCGATTTTAGGTTCGATTAGACTAAAATTTACCAAGTTCCGAAGCTTTGAATTTCACCATCTTAGGGCAATCAACGACAACCTGCTCTTTGCGTTTTGTGTTTTTGCTCTTTAGCTTTTTGTAGTTTGTGTTTTTGCTCTTTATCTTTTTGTGCTTTGTGTTTTTGCTCTTTATCTTTTTTTTTTTGAGTTCATTGTTGTAAACGATGGTTTTTAAATTGTTCCCTTGGAGTTCTTTATAAATTCTTTTTTAATGTAATTCATTTCTTCTGTTTTATGTTTACCCTCCGGCCTGTGGAAGGCCTTACACCCTCTTGGGCAGGCTGGTCCGGGGCGGGTTGTAAATAAATAAGTAATTTAATAAAGGAATTTGTCTACAAACTGCGTTTGTTTTTTTTAATTAAAAAAAACCCGAAAACCGGTTATTTTGTGCGGTTATAACCACCAGGTTAAACCGGAGGTGAAAAAAACCTGAATAACCGAAAATCGGTTATTTTCGCGATAACCGCCCTCCCTAATGCCTAGGCTGCCCGGAAGTATATACAAAGTTTATGGTTATCCCGCGATTTCCGCGGGTTGGAAGCAAGTCCATTCGCTGCTGCATCCTGCGATTTTCGCAAACTAATGGATTTACTTAATACTTTTAAAACGTTGAATCATATTGTACTAAAAAAGCTTTGCATTTAAACAACAATTCGCTTGGTTCAACGGTATTTGAACATGTTTTCAAACGTCGCATCTAAATAATAATTCAAACAATTCGGCAGTCAGAGAGTTTGCCTTCCAACATGAAAGGTCTTCCTAGACACACTATTATAAAATATAAACTTTTAAGAGGGTGCTTATTATAATTAGGTTGTAATTGTGTAAGGGTTAATAAGTAGAATTATTTTAAACAATTTTCATTTAAAAAGGAATGGAAAAACGTAAACATAAAACGGAAAATAATATGAAGTGATCAAAGAATTAGCTGAATAACGTGAAAATAAAATAAATGAAATTGCCGATATTTCAACTGAAATATTTATATTTGTAATATAAAACTGTAAAGGCAATATGGTATTTAAAAACAATTGAAATTTAAATATCAAAAGCAAGAAGTCACTTTCATAGACATTTCATTACAACGCTCGCGTGTACCCCTGAAATACAAGTAGCAGATTCGCAGAGTCCTACTAGCGCCTCGCATTTCAAACAGCGACCAACAGTTCGTCAAAAGGAGTTGGAAGAATTACCAAGGTCATGCTTTCGTAGAACCCTCCGATAAAAAGATATAAAACGAAATTTTTCTCTCTAGTGCATAACTCAAGCGCGTCGCTGGAAGGTTAATTTGATCTTTTTCAAAATGTAGCAAACTTGAGGAATATTTTAGTAATTTTAAGGTTGAATTTTAACCAAGTTACAATAAACTGTTGTTGCGACTGTTGCAGGTTTCAAAGTATAGATTATGTCTTTAAAGTATCCCCTGAATTGAGAACAGCTATTCAACAAGAACGCACTCAAATGCCAAACGAAATGTTTCGCGATTCCATGGCCTCGCATGGTCAGCGTTGCCTAGTCCAGAACGGACGTCAATTTGAAAAGAGGCGCAGACAAAACAAATAATTAATGTCTGCAGCTTCTAAAACACTTTGAAAATGAAATGTATTTTAATAAAGATCGACTTCATAATTAAATAATTATAAAATCGATGTATTCGACCCAGAACACCTTGCCCAAGCCTCGGCCATGCAGTGAAAGACCGGTCGCCATGAAGCAAATCGGGCACTGTGCCCCCGCACTATAGCCCTCTTTACGAGAGGCTTATGGGACGATCCCCGCCCTTTTACGGAGGTACGACCCGTCTTCGGAGATGGGCCAAAAGAGCCATACCACCATTATTTTATCCGACCGGGAAGCGAAACTCTGCTTACTTATACGGAAGGTTCTCCTCCCATATTTGATAAGGTAGTAGGAATTAAAAAAATCGGTGTATGAATTTTTAGGACAATTTGCACAAAGTACGTAAGACGAGAAATGAGAATAGCCATACCCCATCGGGACCGATGACGATCCCAATGTCACTTTTGTTCTCATTGATAAACTCCAAGAAATCCTCTCTGGAAGCTGGATTCGGATCCGCGGGCAAACTCCCAAAATCTTCGAGCGAATCTTTGTTCAGAATGTTCTTTTCAGGAACTTTCAATTTGTTTCTCAAAATATCCAACACAACTGGGCCTGTTACTAGAAGTAAATAAACAAGTAACGAATGGGTTAATGAAGTTTAACTTTTTGAAATGCTTTCACTTATTCAAAATCGCTGTAGAAAGAGTAGTTTTTTATTAATTTCGCAGATGATCACCAGAGATGATCAAAGAGAGGGTTCGACTTTGGCGTGTTCTGTGTTTAACTTTACTGTATTTGTTAGGAAATTCGGCAATTAAGTTATGAAATAATTTTCTTTCATTTCTAAATTCAAATTGTCTCTCGTACTTTCACTATAAGATTCGTAGCATTATTTTCTCAGATGTGGAAATGCTATTTTTGTCACTTAAGTGGAAGCCAATTTTATTTTTGTAAGTGTGCAAGTCAAAATTTATTTTTGTAAACAAACCTATTCAATTCTGTCTTTGCCTCATGTCTTTACTTTGACAGCTAATCACTTCATTTGGATCTAAATGATGTTTATCGGAATCGTATAGGTCCCATTATATCCTTACACCCCTTAACTTCTAAAGGTGACAGATTAGGCTAATGTGGTGGCAGTTATAGTAAAAGGGCTATGCGTTACCTCGATGAGACAACTACAACACCATCTATCGGCATAATTTGAATTAGCATCCTATCTCGAAAACGATACAAGATACGGGAAAAGTCAATAATCAAATTTAGAGCGTTTTCGATTCTAGACATGAAAAGACAACTGAATAACATATGCAAAACAAAACGTGTACAAAGCGCATTTCATCGCCTGCATTTCGAAGATTTTAAAGTCATATGACACGACTGAAAGGAGAAATGTTATTTTTCGGGGAAAAAAAATTAATTCTTATTATACTCTTTTTTTTTTTCTTGCGGAAATAACTCAAACAGCAGGTATATGGACCTTCCGCCAACATTGCAGGATCGTACATTGCTGTTTGTGTTTGCGTACCAACTATATGCTAAAACGTGTCTGCAAAGTAAAATGAACAAGGACTCAACTGCATTGTAGATGACGGAGGGTACTTTGAACACCGAAAATAAAGGTATATTGTGATAACTAATTGTTTTTTTCCTCGTTTTAACCCGTTTTAGAGATCGTCACAGTTTCGAAGTCGAGAACAAACAAATGCACGCTTTAAACGTTCGTTTCTTCGCGTATTAATGTGTACTGCATCTTTGTACTAAATCGAAGACGCTCTACAATTTTGTAATTGACCTTTTCCCCGCATCTTGTACTGTTTTCGAGATAGGACCGCTAATTCCAAAACTCGCCGATAGATGGCGCTGTGAGTTGCCCCATCGAGTAGCGCATAGCATTTTTACTATATCTAGCACCAACTTTATGGTCTGGGCTGTCACCGTTTAGAAGTTAAGGGGGGTGTAACGGATATAATTAACCCTGTATGGTTTTGTCTATCCAATAACCGCAGCTGCATGCAACTACTAATGCTAGCAGGGTATAACCATAAACGAACCACTACTAATGGCCAACCTAGTCATGCGGAAAACCTGAATGACCTGACGCCCTGGACACTAATCGGGCACTGTGACCTCGCATAATAGCCTTTATTATGAGCTTTTTTTTTTTAAGCCTATGCGGACGACCCCTTCAGACAGAGATATGACCAGTCATCGGCGGGGATAAGTCAATTCCCACCATTACGATATCCCACCGGGAACAGAGACTCTGCTGGACTTATATGACAGGTCATCCCCATATTTGAGGTGTCCCTTAAGTTAAAATGCCAGCAGGTATATAACTACAATTGTCTTTATATGTAAGCTCACTATATCAGAGTCGAGACAAATCTGGGAGTCAGACCTGTGATGACGAGATGCAGTAGCGAGATACCTGCAGTGACCTTTTCAGCAGATAACACCTCCTGGAGTTACTCTCCGAGGACTTTCTCATGCTTGTAGTATGCAAGTTGGGTTGTCTCCCACAAGGAGTCTAACTGGATCTAAGGTTGATTGATTCACCGACTGTAAGTACGCAATTTAGTCATAATGGTGGATCATTGTTTCTGAAGTGCTGCTACGTAGAGTTGTAAATGTAAATACGTTTCTAGGTGTTTTCGTCTTTAAATAAATGATCTTTATCATATTTGCCCAAAAGCTTCAATATTTGACTATTCTATCATTCATCAATATTTCCACAGTAAAATTGTGGGCTTGCTCTTACTTTAAATTTTAAAACAAGACTACATGTTATGCAACAAGGGTAGCAATACGTAACTGAACGAAGTACAACAG
>BGPR01026797.1:0-21241 GCA_013235015.1 Araneus ventricosus | reverse complement strand
CGTTTGAGTAGCGAGTTAAAGATGCTTAAAAGGAAAATAGTTCCAGAGGTCAAATTGAATCGAAACTAAAGGTTAACGATTGTGGAAACTAAAAAATAAGAAATGAAAAGGAAATTTTTGTATTGTTAGAAGAAAGTAAGTAGTAATATTTGCAAAATAGAATGTGTGAGCACATGAAGAAATTAAGACCTGTACAACACCTGGTACATAATTTGAAAATAAAAGAGGTTTGTTATCTCTAGAATGAAACAGTTTAAAATCGATTGTGAAATACATTGTCTAGTCAACTTCATGCGGAGAATCATTAACTATAAACAATGAGCTTTGTTGAAATTCTCATATTGACTTTTCTCCCATTCTGAATGTAGTCATAAAATTGGCTAAACCTCAAATGATAGGTAAAAAAAGTATTTTTCTAATATAGTGATTTGAATAGTTTTTTCCTCATATGAAAGGCTAAAAAGGCGTTGATTGTTCGTTTATAGTTTTTCATGCAGACTTTATTTCATATTATATCAGTATTTTAGAAGTATGCAAATTATTTCAGAATGTCGATGAGGTTGCCGTTCATCAGTAATGTCTTTCTTCCTTAATCATGAAATACATTCAAGGAAAATAATAAAATAGAAATAAATTTTGTTTTTGTAAATTTTGTTCCCAGCGACAATGCATTTTCACAATGGTAGAACGTACCAAATCGTTAATTTATGTTTATTGTAATCGTTAAAAATTTAAACATCGGGAGATTTCATTCAAATGACTTGTAGTGTATATCAAATAATTTGCAACAATAATCGGAAAATATGGGCAGGATTTGAATTCATCAAATGTCTTCTGTAGTCAAATTATGATCGTGCTGAATTGTACATTTAAGTATCTTTCTGCCACATCTGAAAAGTTTCCACGTTAAGAAATTCTACTATTATTATAAAATTATTATGAGTAAAAGATAATTAGAATATTTATTATAATATTAATTGTTGCGAGCATACTTATTAGATTATTATTTGCGTTCGTGCATTTTAATTCTATTTAAACTATTTTATTATCTGTATAAATTACAATTTAATTAACTTCACATTTTCTAGCATTTCATAAAGGCAAAAATGGTTTTCTTGTCCTATGCGTTTTCTTGATGTTCTCTGGAACTTCTCACGCTTGTTCAACAAGGAAGCGTAAAAAGACTTTTAGTCTTATTATTAATCAAGAGATAAATTTTCTGTTAATTCTTTTTCGATCTGTGTTCAAAAGGAGGAAACATTTATACATCTCAGAGATGTCGATAGGATGTGTCGACTATACGCCTGTCAGTTAAATCTTCAAGTGTCCACAAAATGCCACGGATTCATATAAAAGGATAATTTTAAATGCGTGTTAATTATTGTAACGATATCATTAACTTTTCCTAAGCAGCTGTCACCAAAAATTTGGTATAAAGAGTATACTGGTATAAAAATATAGATATTTTTGGTGTAAAGACAACATACCAAATTTTATCAGTCTAGCTTGTTGTGATTTTGAATTATCGTGTTTACAGGCCGACAGACAAAATTCCCGAAAGGTCTTTCCAGATTCATGTAGGTCTAAAATATATTAGGGTAAGTCGAATTTTTTCCTAATTAGAACAGTTTCTCTTAATATGCATCATATTCGGGAAACTAGGAAGGCTTAGTCCTAGATGACTTTCTCAAATTGTGAGATATGCGGAAATTTGTGAGTGCCCTATTTGGCGTTTGGTCATATGGTGTATTGAAATAAATTTCATTTCTATCTGTAAAACAATTGTAATTGTGTGTGTGGGGGTATATTTTCTAGTCCACGAAGAAAGTTTTCTTTTTAAAAAAAAATTGTATGTGGATTTAACTCATTGTTGCCGAAATCGCAATTTTTCAATAATATTTTTTATACTCTTATTAAATGCAATGAAATCAACCAAAAATTACTAAACAAAAGCTGTCGGAAAATTTTTGTTTTATTTGAAAAAATGAAATTTCCCTAAAAAGGGACGCTGAGCAACAGAAGGTACAATGTTTCCAATGAAAAAATTCATTGAACATGCAACTATATATTTTAAAAAACGAGTAGATTTTTTAAGTGAAACATTTTAATCCTTTGAGGACGACTGTCACACGGGCGTGGAAGCTGCTTGGCATATTCTCTCCCAACAGTCACAAATACGCGCCGGCTCTTGTGGCTTTTAGTTAACGACTGTAATATCGGAGTAGCACCAGCTTTAGTGTCAGGGCAATGACTTAACTGGAAAAAATGCGTCGACCCTGTGTGCCACGAGCTTTGGGAAACGTCCGCCAGATCGAACCGCACATTTTCCGTGTAGCCGTCCTAAAAGGGTTAAATAAAGAAAAAATATCCAAGATAAGTGTAATATCTTAATATTTCTTTTAAAGTATGATACGCCACAAAACATCTGTCATGCAGATATATAATACACTTGCAAGCTACACTTTTGAGCTGCAATGGACATATCGCACCTGAGTTTCATTAACAATCGCATAATGTTTCTCCCCATCATATCTGTTAATATCAAGAACTCTTGGTTTTAATGTCATTGGTTTCACTAAAGATGTCTGACTGCAATTTATCAACAGGATATTTTAGAAAATACATCACCTGCTGGGCACATTATCTCCTGACTGTCACAAATACGTGCCGGATCTTATGGCTTTTAGCTACCGACTGTAACGTCGGCGTGAGACCAGCTTTAGTGCAGGGGTTTTTCTTTTGATGATGGACAAAGACGATATAAGAGCCATACATTTTACATAGTATCCTACAAACTGAAAACACGACCACCACCCCTTTTTGTTTCGTATGGAACAAGGATAATTTGAAATATTCTGAAGCATCCTATCTGCACTTCCCATGCACTGATTATATCTCTGAATTAGTTTAGGTTGGAAATTATAATTGCTTTTTTTTATCATTACTTGACTATCGATTTGCTTTTACCAAAGGGAAATGACAAGGCAACAGATGCATCTGAGGCTATTGTCGTAATGGGGCTATCGCTCCATCTAACTAAAATTATATTTTTCTGTTTGTCATCATGCTTATATTCAAAAGCGCATCTTGCACATTTCTTGAAAGATGTAATATCTTTAATGGGCACCCATCAGTAAGATTGCGTCAAATCTCAATGGAAAAGACACATATTCCAGATTATGCCCGATCTGTTCACAATGGTGAATTGAAGTTAAGTCCCAAAATGAAGCCTAGCGTTCCTAGTTAAATGCGTAACGAAAATTGCAAACAGACTATCAAAATATGAATTCATTTGAAATTTAAAAAACAACAACATATTCTTAAAATGTATTTGGTGATACTTTTATTAAGTTCAACTAAATTAATTTATAAATATTTGAACAAATTTGGCTTTATTTTCTTAACATTGCAGAAAACTACTTTGTAGTCTGACTTGAAAATAAAAGGCTATATTATAAACGGAAAGTTTGATACTGGATACCATGTATTGAATATGAAAGAACAAAACCATACATTTTTTAAAAATTTATGTTGGAAAATTAATTCCTGAGAATTTATGGTGCATTTTTAGAAGCGAATCTAAAGAGGGACGCTAGGCATTGATAATTTAAACTTTACTCTTCAGATGAATTAATATTGAATGAATTAATGTATTTATTAATTCATCCATTCATTGATGGTTTAAACTTTACTCTTCAAATGAATTAATATTCAATGAATTAATGTATTTATTAATTCATTCATTCATAAATTCATTCATTCATTGATGGTTTAATCTTTATTCTTGAAATGAATTAATATATTTTTTCATCCATTAATTAATTAATTCATTGATGGTTTAAACTTTACTCTTGGAATGATTTAATATATTTATTAATTGTAAGCATACTTCAAGCTTTTGCGATATTCGATGTTGTGAAATATCTTAATTCTAATTTCTTAATTCCAAGTGGTTTAATTTTTCAGATTATTTAGAGAAACTTAAGTAAGATAAACTTTACCCGAGCCGGTAAGGGAAAGTTAGTACTATTTTGTTCCTTCACAAAACAAGGGTGATACAGGCACCGCTTGTTATTTACTGCAACATTAATTGTTTATTTAATTTTTTACTGCCACTAGATATTGATTAATAACAACTGCGTTTCATAGTTGCTTTATGACTTCATTTTTAAAATTAGTTATTTAATATTTGTTGATAAGGCGTTATAGATTCAGGAGTTTTAACTAAATATCCGAATAAAAAAGCATTATCAAAAGTATTTAAGTTTTATTTGCATGCTGGGCCAAGTATCCCTAGGCTCATATATTCCTTGTATTATATTAAGTACCTTACCTTTAGGGATATTTGAGCCTAGAAGATTTCAAGAAACATATTTATTTTATAATTAAATGAGATATCACTTTATAATAAGTGCATTTCTCGTTCTTAAATGCTAATCCTTTTATAGTAATAATAAAAATCAATTATTCAAGAAATATATATATATATAAATTAAAACTAGGGTCCAAGTATTCCCAATTTTCCCTATGAGATATTAAGGGTAATAAGTGAAGTTTTATTCAGGGATTTATACATTTCCAACGCACTTATAAAATATGAGTAATGTAAATTGAATCCTTTCTCTTTTTTCAAAATGCTTCTTCTTTAATGATTCTTTCCAAGTGTTGCTAACAGTATTCAGTAGGTTAAAAGAGATCCAAGGCACCCGATAATCAGTGATCTTTCAAGTGCAAAAATTTTCCACAAAGTTAGCTTTCTTTCCAACACCAAATTTTTTTCAATCTCAAATTTCAGATATTTTTCCGTTTTTGGAATTTTATATAACAGAGATTGAATTGTGTCCCTTGCTTTCTCATTTACAATTGAAGCAGGAATCATTATCAGGGAAATGATGGTCGAATAATATACTGTAGAACACAAAGAGGACAAGGAATGCTCGTATGCGGTATTTATATTCGAAGCTATTCCACAGCCTATTCTAAATAACCCAATAAGGCCTATGAATACCGCAACGCTTACAGAAAACGAAAACGATTCATCCATATCGCGAATCCGTTTCGAAATGCATCTGTATATGCAAATGAATCTTTCGTAATTTTTATGTAAGTGATCTGACTTGACGTGGTTGACAAGTTGCCTGAAGAAAGCATGGATAAATGTACAGACTAAACAGTAATATACAACAGGCACAGCAAGAAGGGACTTATTTATGGCATACCATGCAGGAAGGAAACACTTAAAAATGAAATTATTGTATGAGAGGTTTATATTTAAATTTTTAACTACAGGATTAGCATGGAAGGAATCCATTTTCAGTTCGTGTGTCACGGTGTCTGTTTCCATATGGACAAATTCAAATTCAATCACTAATGTTACCATAACGATAGAGAAACATGAGATGGATTGAAAAATTATTCTTCTTGCGTTGAATTCTGGAAAGATTTCGGCCTAAAATGGAATATCATTCAACAAAACAATGTAAAATATTTGTAACTGTAAAATGACGAAGTCAGACACCTATCTTGTATTTTGATTCAGAAAAAATATATCATTAAAATATTGAAAAAAAATTGAAACTTTTAGATAATATCTAGAAAAATAATAAAATTTCTTGTCTCAAGAAACTAGTGAAAATCCAGTTGTTTTTAAAAATAGGCATGTATGTATGTATGTGTATCACATAAACATGCTGAATTATTCAAAATTGCCAGATTTTTATACCAAACTAGTTTTCAGGATTTTTAAAATAGTGTTGTTATCACCGTTAGTTATAATTAGCTAACTGCTAAATAAATTTTCTTTATATATGAATTTACAAATTGCAAGTCATTGTAGCATTTTATAAAATTAATTAAAAAGAAGTTATGCTTTTAGTGCATCATTTTCCGTTTTGTACGTATGTTATTCTAAGATTCACAATTCATTGTGGAAAATTTGATTTTGCATAAAAAATGTAATACAAAATTGTCTAGCTTAAATTTGTTTATTAAACTATTTACTATTTTTATACTATATATCAATACTTTACTTATTGACTATATTTATGGTATTGCATCATTTTTGTCTTTGGGTTTATCAGTTTCACTTACAGTCTACTTTAAAGAACCCTTCAGAATCATCATTCAAAAAGGTGAACTTTCCTGTTATTAAAAAAAATTAAATTTGTAATCAGCTAATATAAAAATTTAAAAACTCAAAATCATTTTACCCTCCGTTAGTTGTTCGGGATACAGGTGTCCCCCATTAGTTTTCAAAACCCTGCGCTTTAAATTTGATTTATTGTTTAGAGGTCATTGATTCATTGTTAAACTCGGAACTACTGAAGAACACTTCTCGTAAGACAAAGGTTAAATTTCTTTTCCGTTCAACTACTGCAAAAATTGTATTAAAAATCTAATGCAGGAAGCTGAGAATAAAATATTGCGTTTTCAGCTGAAAATGACTAGTTATAGATTATTGTCTTTGTTATGGAAACAAGTTATGAGAAATTACTTTTTATTAATTAATGACATTAAGAATTTTTATAAATGAATACATGACTTTCCTTCTAAATAGAAGAGCAGGATCTAATTTCTTTTAATTTTATTTGTCAAAGCTTTCTCTATAAGTGCATGTACATAGAATTTACGCAAGATTTTTTAACAATATTTACTGTTAACAAAACTGCAGCAACTAGACTGAAAGATTGAAGCTACAAAAGGGTTGCATTCGAAAAATAGTATCTGTTAGTACCTCGATAAAATGATGAGAGTAACAATCAATTTAAGTCGTTTTATTAAGCATTACAAATGACAGAATAATGCTTGTTTAAAGTATAACATATACCTACAAAGCAATTGCATTTCGATTGAAATATTTGTTACATCTGAAGCTATACAGAACAGGACGCCGTCACTTAGGCCGTACCCGTGACCATTACGGTCACAGAACGGATTTATGGTCAAAACACGGGAATTCTATCTAAAACAAAAATTTATTTACGCCATGTATAGTACAGATATTTACACTATTATACTATTACTATTTGCTGTTCCTTTCTTTGCTATTGAATACAAGAATCTTGATTATCGAGCCACGTAATGGTCGCTCATTGGTAACAAAACATCAATCATATTTTGCTCAAGTTTTGAAAGGAAGCTTTTTTTTAGGATCTGGTCATTAGGAGCTTGTTGGCTGAGCTCACGGGATACTTGAAGGCTTGGGGGTACGGAAGAGATATCTGTTTTCACTATCCTGTGTGTTTTTGCCTGAGGACGATGTTATTGATGACTCATTTCAGCTATTCTTGTGCGAAGTTTGGCGCTATCTTCTTCGTATGCCAAGAGACAGTGACCGCGCACTCCGTGGCATGGTGAAGTGCCGCGCCAGCCCCATCACAACTGCACTAATCGTTGTAATAAGAGAGGTGGAACCTTTTTAGGTAGGCAGGAAAGGGCCATGTTCAGAGAAGAAAAAAACATCCTCTCCAATCCAGTTAGTGGGACGAAGACAAACTGAGGGCATGATGTTAAAGACTTTCTTGCCTGCGTCGCCATTGTTCCAATAATTTTGCCGCTCCCTAAGCATGCTGTTCTTCGAAGAATCTCTTCTTTTAGTAGTACAACGGTAAAAGCAAAGAACTGGCATGCCTTGCAAGTTGGATTTTATATGGAAAATGTCTTGTAAATTGAGTTTGTAGTTGACCACGAAATTTTCCCTTAACATTAAATTTCCAAAAACGTTCATAAAAATAATACAGATTCATGAGTGATATTCGCAGATAAAGACGTGTTCTAAAATTTTTCACAACTAGTGGTATGAGAAATGAAAGGATTGTTGCAGTTTTTCAACTAACTTATCTGTATGAAATCTAAAATAACATAACACCCGGACTTGCAAGGAAAGCAGTGGGTTCTAAATTATTTCAAGACTTACTACGTTATGAATTTCTTTTAAATGTTACCTACTTCTATTTTAAGAAATCCATGCATGACAAATTAGCTCAACGCTCTTATAAGAAGAGAATTCTTGATTTTGTACAATTTCCACAAAGTCAGTGAGAATTTCTTCTTGTGTTTCTGACGGACAACAAATTTTATTTCTTTAAAAGATGGAAGATACCATCAATCTTGTCATACAGAGATTATACCACATTCATAAATTAATGGCCACCTACCGATCCCATAAGAAATCCGTATGTGACTAATGTACCTAATGTGCTAATTAGTAAAGAATTGTCGATTTTGTACAATTTCCACAAAGTCAATGAGACATTCTTCTTGTATTTCTGACGAATGAGAATCTTTATTTCTTGATATGATTCAGGAAACCATCCTGGCAGAGAGATGACTATGTCCCTTGCAATCAGTGCAGCTTTATTTGCAGCTGAAGGTGATGATACAATCATCAGAAATACTACTGAACTTTGAAAAGTAACTAGGAAAGAAAATGCGTAAACGTATTTATCAATATTTGGATAGAAAGCGATAATGCAGCCAGACCAAAAAATTCCTAGCATGCAGCAGAACACATCAACAAACACGGCGTATGAAAGAACATCATCGGCATTAAACATTGTGTGGGTCAGCGTTTTGTAAATTCGTAGAATTCTGTAATAGTTGCCAATTCTAATAAACAGTTTTGATTGTGAAATAAATTCCATATAATAGAGTTTCATGCAGTAGAAAACGACAATATAGTAGCTGGACATTGTTGGGAAAACTGAGTTCAACATAAATATTTCAAATCCATTCAAGAGGTTACGAAAAATCATGGTATCTGGTTTCTGTTTCTTTTGAGAAGAATTTGAATGCTCTATCAACTGATCAAAATCTACTAGATAAGACTTAGCGGTAATAATTTCGAGACATGAATTTATAATAAATGTAACTAAGCAATAACTTGAGACTGAAACTCTCAAAGTGCCAGTTTTCTGAATTATTCTCATAATTTCTGATATCTTTGAAAGTTTCTTCAGAAGCAATTGGATTTTCTGTCTCGAAAAAAACATTGACATGTAAGCTGACGTTTCAAGAACAAAAACGATGATGAGGACTACTTCTGAATTCGTATCATGAAGAAATACCAGAAACATACTTCTAAATATTATATACAGAAATAAGGAGCAAATAAACATGTATTTCAGAGAATTCCTTACCCATCTGATGACGTTGTTGCTTTGGTAAATTTCTGGATTGGAAAACGAATAAATGCCTGTTAAATATAAAATCATCAGAATTGGTTTTATTGATGTTTCGAGTTGAGCCAAATCATTCATGATTAGACCGGATCTGTTTATTTTATTTAGAACTTGACGTTGGAAGATGTTTTTAAGATTGACTTGTTTACCACAACTTGAATATCTACAGCTTCTTAATTTGAAATATTTATTCTTATAAAATACAACCTGTAACACAAAATATTTATGGTGTTTTCCCCGCACTGAAACAGGATATTTCAATGCGCCAGTAGAGTGTTGAATCATAAGATCAAATTATCTTTCCATCATGAGACGATGTTTAGTTAGATCTTTGACGAATCGAAAACATGCTCTCTTTTTCACCTGATTTCACGTTATAAGCTTTGAATGATATATCTCCCGATATATAAATTTCTCACGATTGAACTGCAGAGAAATAAACTATTTTGTACCTTTTACCATTGTGAATATGCATCTTTTGCTGGGAAGATATTCAATTCTAAACAAACTTTATTTAAATTTTATGCATTACAATTAATTTTCCTTTAATTTATTACATGATTTAAACAGAAGGTTCCTATTTATTAATGACATCCTCATCGAAATTCTGCAATAAATGCATCCATCTAAAAATTCTTTATATAATATGAATAAAAATTTGCATGGAAAACAAGAAATGATCTATCAAATGTTTGAATTTTAGCTTTTTATATGAATAAAAAACAATTCAAATCACCATATTTTAAAATATATTTTTTCATTCAATGGATACTTTCATAATGGAAGAAAAATCAATTTGAGAATTTCAAATAAGCTCCTTGTTTAAAATTAATGATTCTCTGCATGTAACTGCTTGGACAAAAATATATGTTAAAATTGGTTTTGAATGATTTCATTCTTTACCAGATACTGCCACCTCATTTATTTTGAATTTATATATTAGGTGTTGCTTAGGTCATAGGCAAAGGCAATCTTTTTCACAACAAGTAATATAAAAAAAAATTTAAGTCATTTACTACTTCTCTTGACCCGCACGTGATTTGAACACGCAGCCTTCTGATCTGGAGTCAGACGCGCTACTGTTGCGCCACCGAGTCCCGCTCCGTGTTTCGTATCCCTACACCATGATCGTAGCCTGTGCGAGGCTCTAATAAATAAAATTATTTAATTCAATTTAATTAATGAATTAATATTTGAAAAAACTGCATTAACATCAAGTGTCATACACTACAAGTTTAAAAAATGTATTTAAACTTGAATGGATGAATAAAAAGTATTTTATTAACGATTGAAAATTTGAACTAGGTATATAAATAAATATAGGGAGAGTGTGAACTAATAGTAGGAATTGAAAAAATTACCACAAGTTTTCTTCTGAAAACATAAATTTCCTCTGTATTTCTTATTTTTGAGCTTCTGTTTCCTTTGCATTTCTTATTTTAGAGTTCAGACATCAAACGAAGTGTATCTAAAAGGAGTTTCATAGCTTCAGCGAGCGTTACATTACATTATTTTATTAAAAATTACTCTGAAAACCAAGAGAAATTAGATAGAAGATTTTCAGTCATTCAAGTTTTTTCTTATGTCTGATTTCTGTACAACAATTTTTAGTTACTCTCACATTTAATTCTCTACAGGGTGTTTCAAAATTAAATACGTATTTAGAATAAAATTTCGTAATGGTTCAAACACTTAACATTTTTTTCTATCTCATATTTCTATTTAATTAATACAAATGTAAAACTTTATTTTTGGAAGTGTTCGAAATGTCAACTGTTATTTTCCAACTATAGCTGACAATACCGACCGACGGAACTACAAATGTCGTTCAGTGTATCTATAGGAATTGTTATGAGCATAGAAAGTCGCTTCCCAGCAATGTTAGTCCTATGGTTGGGAAGAGAATTTTACGAGGTTGAGCATGGAGTGACGGCAGCGAATGTTCCGGGACCCCTGATCTTGGCGACAAATAGATGATTCCAGAATATGCAAACCTTTTCTCGATATTTCTATTAGGAAAGGGAATACACGTGAATATACGAGAAAACTCCTTGCGACGACACGGCATGTCGGAGAGAGTATATAAGGACGGCGCCTGTATCAGAAAGTGCAGTGTGTTGATCCATTGGGAACGACTTTAGAGTTTCTTCTGCAGTGCGAGCTAGGAAGCTGGTGAGCTGAGCGCAATTGAAAGTGCAGTTATTGTCGCTACTAGTGATTTGCTGACTGTTTGTGTTGTTAAATATCAAAGTGCTGAACTGTTATTATCTGTGAATTGCTGTCTGTTTACATTTGTAATCTGTGCAAGAACTATTGTTTCCTGTACCTGTGCTACGTGTTTTCCTGAATATTTGGAAACAAACCTTCATTCTCCATTATTCTGCGTGTTGGAATGTTTACACCATGCACCCACAGAAATAACAATAAGGAAAAGAACATTTTGCCCTCTATTCACGTAAGTATTGGAACTACAAGAATGAAAGAGGGTGGGAGATACTGCAAATGACGTGAATGAATTTAAAACTTATTATAAGGTAGGGAGAGAGGAGGGGAAGGGTGGGAAAATCACTTTTCAGTTCATAACTTCTAAGCAATTGTAGCTATCGAACAAGTTTAAATGCAAAAATAGTTCGTTATGATAAGGCAATAATTCGCTAATTTCAATTGTCTTTCTATTTTCAATTGTAAAGGAATTATGGGAAAATGAAAATTTCCACCCCCCACCATTTCCACCCCCTTTAAGCTGGATAGCCCATCTACGAACTCGACCGAGATTTTCACTATCTCTACAACATATCCCAAGCTGGTTAAATTTACATCAAAATTACTCCAGTTATCGTGTTCACAAGATAACATGGGAAAAAGCGTTATATATATATATATATATATATATATATATATAAAAACTTTTTAACGAAGGGTGGTTTTGGGTTCTAGGGGTCATGATCGGTGACGATCTGCAGAAATTTTCCAGAAGTCGTGTCATGAGAACTATTGCAATAAGTAGAGTTCCTATAAGGAATCTACCTAATAAAGAAAGCATCATAAGAACTATCTATTTTCTACATTTCTATAAATTGAGAAAATTCCTGGGTATTTTTCTTGTATTCTTTCCATTATTTTTTGTCGTATTACGAAGCACTTCATATTCGAAAAGGTGGTATTCGGAAAGGTGTCAATGTTTATTGTTTAGCAACGGATTCGGAAACCTCCGAGCTTCTGCGCCGGGCGGAGTTACTTTCATAAAAATAGGGGAAAGTGGAGAACGGAAGAGTGATGTTTGCATTTTACTGAGCGTGATCTAACAAAGAACTCCGGAAATGTGCTAATATAACTCATTGCCTGACACCCCAATCCGGAATAAAATCGTCCAAAACTGGTAGTATTGGAAACCGTTGCTAAACAGTAAAATCATTTAAAAAGAAAAAAAAAATGAGAGTTGTTTTTCAAAGATTTTAGATGATATGAAGTAAACATGAAGGCGATTCCAAATACACATGTGATTCATATGTGTATAAAGAGGACGCATTACTAAATTATGTGCAAAATTTTTTTGATTTTAATATTCATTCACAGTGAGTAAAAAGAATGTTCGGTTACTTTTTGACAGATCACAGAAAAGGCGGAAACTGGGTCAAAAAGTTTACTTTTTCGTCGCATAGAAAATTGTCAGTAGGCATAAAAAAGTCTGTGCTTCACCTTATGTTTTAAATAATAGAATGGGTGTTTTAATTCTCAATATAATATTCTTAAACAACTGAAAAAATCAAAATATAAATTTTTATCCCAAGGAACAGTGATCTTCCTTTTAAATAATTTCAAAAAAGTGTGATAACAGCGAAATTCAAAATAATATTCATTTCATGAATATAAAAAAACAGTTTACAGTTTCTTTCAGAGTCAGCAAATATGCAAAAAAATCTGGAGAATAGCTAATAGAAAATTATGATTCGTTCCTGAAATTGACTACACAAATATTTGATTACTTAATTGATTATTTCAATTTTTAGCAATTCTGGTAAAGTGCTTATTGCTTTCAGACTACTAGTGTATCTCTGAAAAGAATTTATCGTAAAAAGAATATATTTGTGCACAATTTCTAAATTATATTTCTAAGTATTGAAAGAGAGCAAACTGTAGTTTGCCGAAGATTGGTTTGAATTCAAAATTACTTCTTTCAAATGGTATTGATTAGGTAAATCTTTTCTCTGCGAGTGTTTCTTTTTGCTTTCAAAAAATAGTGAAGACGGGAGATGAATGTTGCAACTTAAAGAAAAAATTCAGATAAGCTGAAACAGTGGCAGGAACGGACTGTCAGTGAAGGAAATAATATCGATTCTATTTTGTGAAAGAACAAAATGTAATGTTTCATTCATGTTTCAACTGCCAGAAGATTTACTGAATCCTAATATTTGTGTTCCTTCTAAGGAAAAGTTGCTTGGCTTAGACTGCGATTTAAAAGGCTGAATATTTCAATAAACAGCAGAAATGGATCAAGCATAGAAAAGGTAAAATTCTTAAAGTAAAAAATAATTTCCAAAATTAAAGAAAACCTTAGTCTGAGATATGGATAATATTGAAATCATATCTATTCTTTTTTATTTGGTCGGAATTGAAGTAAGCCACAGCTCTGCAGTCAGAAATCGAATACCTTTGGAACCCAACTTTAGATATATTAGAAATTCCTGTAAAAAATCTTTCGTTGGAAAATGCTTCCGATGCTTCATTTTTATCCTTTTCTTTGTCAACGCACTGATTAATACGTCCTATGTGATATTTGCATTTGATATTAAGAAGGACATTATAACATTTATCCTGATAATATTGAAAGCTTTACTGTATGTAGCCATGTACAAGCAACGTCTACAAGTGTTTTTAATGACAAAGCGTTTCAAAAAGTTATCCGCAATGTTACCAGATTATAAGATGAGAAAAGCAAGCGGTCCGATATTCATATATTTTGTTTCATTGCTTGTATACATAACAGCATTGAATCTTGAGAGGATTAGAGATGGTTTTAACAGGATGAGAGCCCAGAAGAATCTCCTGAAATTGAAATCCTCAAATGAATTGTTCGAGATCCTCCCATCTTGTTATCCCATAATTGTTGAAGCATTTGAATTGTCCTTTAACTTCATAACACATGGCATACTCGTTATATTTGTCACTTACTACAGCTTTATTTGCCGGAACATTCAAATCATTTCTCAGCATTTGCAGGAGCAATGGGTTAATGCCTATTTGGCTGAAGATTTTCATGAATTTCTTGCAGTGTTCGAAGAAACATTTACAACCATGAATAGCTTCGATGAACATTTTTCTTTTCCTGCTTTGATTTCGCTTCTCCTGACAATGATGTATTTATTTCGCTCTGGTTACATTCTGGCTTTTCACCCACCTATTATACTAAGTGCAAATCTATATTACTCCATCTTAGTTATTTCAGAATTTTACCATTTACTAACTCAGCTAATGCTGATGATACCAGCTACCCGTACAAACGAGTCAGTAAACAAAACCCGCAATTTTCTTAAAGAATACCTTAATAGACATTATGGTTACCACTTTAGAAAGTTTAGATTGAAGTTAAATTCAGAGGGCAGCCATTTAACTTTGTGGAAGATTTATGTATTCAACAGATCCCTTATAGTCACTAGTATTGGTACTTTATTGACGTACGGTATATTACTTGGCACTTTAGGAAAATAGCTTCTTTGCTTAGCTCACTCACAAGCTCAAAATTAATGAAACACAATGTGAAATAAAAATGCTTTCTGATATTTTAAATAATTTTTTAGGGGATAAAAAGTGCAATTTTAGTCACATATAACACATCAGTTTTTTTTTTTATTTATTTTGTTTTTAACCCATACTGACCAGCCTACACAAACGCGTGTAAGGCCTACAATGGTCGGCTAGGAGACCCCGCCTTTGTAGGCTCACAGTTTTAGAAAGAATGGGTCATAACATGTACTTAATCTTTTTTAAGAAGAGATAATGTGGGTAAATTACACTGCCCCATCCTGTTGTAATAACTGCAAATTAACTTTTTTCAAAGGAGGGGCAATGTAAGATTTTTCTTGTTTCTCTCCCTTTTGGAACTTCGCCTTCAAGAACTATTTTATCAATCACAATTTTATTGCACCTTTCCTTGACACAAAAAAAGCATTTGCATTCTCATTGCCCGAACTGCGTTTGAAGTTCCTTATGTAGGTGTGGAGTGGAGAATAAAGTAGTTGTGTCGCAGCTTATGTGTCACCTCCGTCACATGATTTCGATTCAAAATTGCAAGGTCTATCCCGAATTTGCCTTTCTTTAGTTTTGTAACGGAACATGCATTTAGTAAATCTAATGTATCAATTTGAGTTCCAGATTTTAGTGATCTTTATATTGATTTTTCAGCTAACGAGTTAGCATCGCAGTTATGAAAATTTATCTACTCAATTAAACACATTGGACCAAATCTTCTCTAAAGATTATCATATTTTCATAATTTTTCAGATTACCACTGGAAACACATAAAAATATTGGTAAAATAACACTGCTTTAAGTTCAAAATAATACGAATTTTGGAAAGTCGAGTAATATGACGAGGAGGTTAAGACAACGATTTGAAATTTTCTCGACAATTATGCTAGATGACAGCCCCGATTCTGCATTCTCAGAGACATCCAGCGATCAACTACCCGTTTTAAGCCATAAGATTCCGGTTATTTGTTTTTGAGTAGTTCCGACGCAACTTTTGGTTACTGCTTGGTAAGAGATAGTGTTCACGGAGTAAATATTTTTCATTTATACATGTGATATTCATAAAATTCTAATCAAAACCCAGCTAAAAAAAATCTGCAGAAAATCTGCAGAAAATTTCTTTTTTTGAAGATTTCTTAAAGATTTCTGCAGATTTTTTGAAGACAGAAAAAATCTGCATTTTTTTTTCAAATTAATCTGCAGAAAATCTGCAGAAAATTTTCTTCTTATATTTTTCTCTAAATATTCTGCAGATTTTTTGAAGACAGAAAAAAATCTTCATTTTTTCTTCAAATTAATTTGCAGAAAATCTGCAGAAAATTTTCTTATTATATTTTTCTCTAAATATTCTGCAGATCTTTTGGAGACAGAAAAAAATCTGCATTTTTTCTTCAATTTAATCTGTATAAAATCTGCAAAAATTTTTCTTATTATATTTTTCTCTAAATATTCTGAGGATTTTTTGAAGACAGAAAAAATATCTATTTTTCCTTCAATTTAATCTGCAGAAAATCTGCAAAAAAAATCCTATTATATTTTTCTCTAAATATTCTGCAGATTTTGTAAGACAACAAAAAATCTGCATTTTTTCTTCAATTTAATCTGCATAAAATCTGCTAAAAAATTTATTTTTATTTTTTCTTTAAATATCCTGTAGATTTTGTAACTTTGCATTTTGTCTTTAATTCAATTTGCAGTTATTTAGCATATTTTCACAAAATCTGTTGATTTTTTGAAGATTTAACTGCAATTTCATAATATCTGAATTTCTCTAAATACGTATTTTGCACCATATTCTCTAATATTGCAGCTCTATTTTCCAATGGATATAAAGCAAAATTAGAATGTAATTATCATTATTGTTTAATTGTACAGCAGACAGGAGTTTCAAAAAATTTCCCAATGGAAAAATGTCTTAGGACTAAATTTTTTAAATATGCCACTGAAAAAATGAATTCTAAATTAATCTTTAAAATAAATATTTGAGGTTTTACCATTTTAAACTTTTACCCCATAATTGAATTAATTTCCAATTAGTTTTCCAACTGTCTTTCTGACTAGCTATTTTCCTCGAAAAAGAAAGGAAAAGTGGAGCTTTCGCCCTTTCGATGGAGAGAAGGCTTCCCAGAAATATAGAAGGTGAAAATGAATTTATTGAAACTGAGAATCTAAATTATTGAACAAAAATATTAGTCGTACACATCTCTACGACTTTTGAAAAAGTATTCTGACCTTGGTTGATTTTTACACCACTAGATGGCGTCACGATAGCCATGGTGAAGCTATAACTTAAGTAGATTAATTTATCCCCACTTCACGTATGCCGACGTGGCCCTGTGGCTAGGACGCCTGCCTATAGCGCGCCTGCTTGAGGGATCGCGGGTTCGAATCCCAGACAGGATCAGCTTGAAGTTTCGTCACATTCTACATCGTATAAGTAAGTTGATTCATAAATTAAATTAATAATTAAACCTTGACTGTGTAGAAAAATCTGCAGGTATTTGGAACATATTTTTTTTCTGCAGAAAATCTGAAGGTATTTGCAACATAGTTTTCTTCAGATATTCTGCAAATTTTTTCTGCAGAAAATCTGAAGAAAACATGTTCCAAATACCTTCAGATTTTCTGCAGATTGTTTTTAGCTGGGAACGTATTCATTGATATATTATTTTAATTTTTTCTCATCAGCTGATGTTCTTAAATGTTTTCTTTTTAAATGAAAACGGCGACATCGTGTAAGTTAATGAATTGGTTGGAGAGTAAGATGATTAACCCTTCCAAGCAAATTCATAAGTTGGTCATCTTACCTGACTGACACTTAGACTATTTCGATTTAGTTTATTATATTCCAGGCATTCTAACAGCATAAATAACATTAGAGTTGGCCATTTTCTCAACTGATTTTTTTTTAGTAGGATTGTTTAACTAAAAAATCTCGCTTTATAAATCTAAAGTAAATTATATTTGAGAATCGCACTCTATGCACAAGGGGCGAAATATGCAAAAGAAAAAACAGACAAGTAGAATTAAATTGAGTGAAGTAGCTGTTGAAGTCTTAAATAATAATAAAAGTGCAAATTATGCAATTTGAAAATAATTTTTGTGTTGATCTGAATGTTTCGGTTGTTTGATGCTGTTTCTTTAGTTTGATTATTTTTGTTTCGTGTTATATGAGATTCGTAATGTTTAAGATGTGTTTTCAACGCTTTAACTAATTATTTGATAATATATGATTATGAATTAAATTGTTGTCTCAGTTCTCATCTCACCTAGCCCCGTTGGTCATCTCACCAGGTAAGATGACAAAAATGTCTTTCCCTAAAATGAAGTCTTTGAGTCTCAAACTTGAAACAAACAATGTTTAAAAATTATCAATTTAAAGTAAAGAGTTGAAAGAAGAATTTGCTGAAGTGATAACCTCCTGCAACGAATTTTAACGCCAGGAAAGACCACAAAAGCTTAAGTTAGCCATCTTACCCTACTTTCCCCTACTTAACAGCAAAAAAATAATTGGCGTACTCCTGAATGATATATAATAAATTCAAATTCATATTATTATGTGTTTATGAACACAAAAGATCCTCCAGAATTTTGCAATATTTAAAATGTATTCTCATGTTGTTATTATATCATGTAGTTTTCTTTTTCTTTTAACCAACAAAATAAACTATTCTCCTCATACCCTAACAAATTTCATCTGTAATCCTTTTAGACCTAGTTATGCCATTTGGCTGCTAGTTTTTTCGTCTGATACAAATAATAATCAACAGATGTCATCACTTACACTCATGTTGCACTTGTAGCATCCTATTCCTAGAGGGCAACATCTTCTGGATACAAGTAAATAATTTTAATTAATTATTCTGGATGAAATTGTTTAATTATTTTGGAAGAAATGAGTATTGTATATATTATTTCACCCAATACAAAAGGAAGTGAGTTAGTGCTCACTACCAACTTATATACATTAAATATATAAGTTGAACAATGTTTTCACCTTTCATCAAATATGCTCCAGTCGTTCTAAACAAACATTCCTACATGCTTCAGAAGTAATTATCATTGTATTAGCTTCATTAGAGAACATTTAACACCATCATCAATTGCGTACCAATCATTTGCTATAAGGCAATGGCTGATGAATTTGGAACACTTGGGCAGTGAAAAACTTTAATATTAAACAAGGTAGAAGAAGTTTTTGTAGTTCATTTAACTTCAAAAAAATGTAATTAAATTTTTATCATAGACAATTTAAAATAGGAAAAATGGCTTGTTAAAATTGTGTCGACGGTCTAATTAAGAAAACTGGTTATCCGGATTGGATTAACTGGTTTCACAAATTGTATCCCCAAATTCACAATTAAAGCAAATATATTTCTGAATTCACACCAGCACTCAATACATAAAAGTTATGACATTTTATGCATTATATAATTTCTTCATCTTCCTTTGTTTACTCACAGATTATATACAGGGTGTCCGAGAATTGCTAGACACATTTCAAAAATTAATTTTAAAAACTAATAATGAATCAACTACTGTTGTTTTTTTAAATGAGTAGCGCATTTTTTTAAAAAAATATTCAGATAGGCAAAAGCAGTTTCGGTGGTCCAGGGAGTCGCAAATTACAGGAAATCAAAAATTTGTTTAGATCCATTAATTCGTAAATATTAAAACTGGAAGAAAAATAAAAGCATGTATTTATAGGAAATATTACCCTCTTCAATTGTTAATTCACATGTAGTGTGAAAACTGAAGAGTTTTCGAGATATTCAAGAAAAACTAAAAAAGGAAACCAGAAAACGCGTACCTGCTTCTGCTGATCGGTAGCCATTGCGAATGGAAATCTCTCGCTGTAGCAAATTTAGAACGTCATAATTGTACGCCACCTATCTGAAAAAAACTTTTTAAAATGAGCTCTCATTTAAAAAAGGACCGCAGTTGAAATATTATTAATTTCTTTTATTAATTTTTGAAATGTGTAAAACAATTCTCGGACATCCTGTAGAATGCCGTAACCTCAATTTTCGTTCTTTTCAATCATTATCTGATGTCTTTAATGTATTTTTGTTTTCTTTTTTTGACTTGGCTTGTATCACTTCTGATTTATAATAACTACTACTTGGGTTTATTCCTCTACTTCAAAGTAATAGTCTCATTGATTTAAACAGTCCACTTTGTTGTAATTTTTTGTAACTTGATGTCATGCTTATTTTTGTAATGATGTTGTTTTGTACTCCCCGCCGTCCGGATTAATTGCCTACACCCTTTGAGTAGGCTTCGCCGGAGTGGGCAAATAAATAAATAAATAGATTTAAACAGTTCAATTGATGGAATTGTTAATGATCTAATCTAAGCTAATTTTAGACAGAAACCAAAAACTTTTACCATAACCTTATCTTTGAGCAGTATGAATAAAATTTCTATAATAAATGTAGCCAAAGCGCTTCCTATCTGAGGATAGAAGAAATTGTTTTGCTGTTTTAGAATAACGTAAGTTCTATCAGTCTTTTGTTAAAAGATTCAAATGATGATATCTAACTCGAAGCATTTGTTCTCTAATAACCGTAACGTTTTCTCTCAAGAATTATTTCATACTGTCCATTTGCATCTTAACAGCATAATTTGCATGTTTTACGGCCAAAATCTTTAATAGAATTTAAGTCATTAAATTGGTCGAATCTAGACGCTGTCCCAAATACAGCAACCCCCTATATTTAAAAGAATCTCCTACCATCCTACTCACGTGAAGTATATTTTGATAAAAAAAAACATCGACATTTCCCATTTAGATATTTTCTTCTGGCAACAAAATAGTAGACAACATGCTGACCTTCCTTCATGGTGAGGACTGGAAATGTGTTCGAACCACTGACATGCCAAATTTTAAAAACGCGTAAACAAAAGGAATGAAGTTGAAACAAATTTCTGTAAAATACTTTTGAAGAGAATCTTCTGCAGAGAGAGTAGCTAGTCAGAACAAAATAACTGTGATGAAAATCGAAACGAAAAGCTAGAGAAGCCGAGCCGTTAGTTTAAAAATGATTTCAATTAAATGAGATTCGATCTAAAAATGATTAGAGCTACAGTTATCAACAATTTTAAACGAAACAGGGCAGAAAATATGTAGTTTTAATATCTAACAGATTTAACCCTCTGAGTACTAAGAGTTCTCAAAATCTGAGTAGAGTTGTATACGGAGGTTTGCTTTCTAATTGATCTATGAAAAGGATTCTTCCGCTCCGTTCCTCCTTTTCTCCTTACTACGGGTGGTGAGAGATATGAATGACAGGCCTTTCATCTCTCATCTCTCC
>BGPR01026796.1:9607-21242 GCA_013235015.1 Araneus ventricosus | reverse complement strand
TGTGTTATCCCATGAATTATGTATTCCGTGGGATTTCTTTTAGGTACAAATTGTAAGAGCAACGTATGCTTTTGTCTGAAATATAAAAACTGTTTATTAAAATTTGGTAAAAATGCAAACTTAATATCACATGAATGAGGCTTTCTGGTGTGAAATTTTTTCTAGAAACAAAGAAAAGTGCTTTTTTTTGGAAATCGAAAGTTTCATATATTTCTTATCTCAAGCGTAGTATTCAGAAGCTCCCGGACAAGTTCTTTATCACTGTTGATATTGGCTGAAAGATACAAAATCATCCACATCAAGAAATTTTCAACTCTTCCTACAAAATTCTGATACAGATATGCAAACTGTGTATTTTATATGGATATATCACAATAATTAACTGTAAAACATTGACTGAATGACCAGTAAAAAGAGGGTTTTCATAATTCTGCTATGCTTCCCCACCACCACCACCAAACTATCCAACAAGTAAAGTTTCTCTTTGAAAACCGTTTCTGAAAAAATAAAAATATAAACTTGTTTTCCGATTATATTATCAGAATATTATTACCATTTTCAAATGTAACCAACAAATGAATAAAATCGTCTAATGATGAAAATAAAATTATTTTACACAACGCTATTTCATTCTGGCAATATAAAAGAGGCTGAACGAATTTGGTTTTAAGAATAGTCTAATGATATATTTATCCATACACATCAGCAAACAACGGATACTTTTAGGAATATTCATTACTGGAAATATGAACTGTCAACCTTTCAATAGACACTTGTCCCTGTAGAGAGACCCATGTCAGTCCGACTAGTTCAACAACTGTAATGGTTGTAGGCACAGGGACATGAGGCGGCGTTCTGTCCTTGTAGAGAATATCATGAAGAAAAAAAGAAGAGAACCTGCCCAACCTATTGTGTTTTTTCTTTATATATATAAAATGATTTTCGTGGTTATAGATATTGAAATAAACAGGCCGAGCAAATAACTACTTCTTATTTTATTATCAAACTATTTAAGTAAAATTTAGGAGAGTGGTGGGTATACGTGCATCTCCGTTTAGATTACAAGTAAAAGTGAACAGAAAAATCCCTGTATTCTCTCAGATAAGGGAATAACATATTGACACGTGATCAAAGTGAAGGGAATATTGGGTGTTTTTAATAAATTACGTAAGAGTTTTAGGGAAAATGCATGGCGACAATAAGTCGCTGATTTCGCGAGTTGTGTGCGCGTGGGAACGATTAAAATATTCTTTTAGTAATAAATATGCCAAGACGAGAGATTTAATATACTTCCAGAGCGGGAAACAGAACGAAACTGGAGTTTAAGAAAAGTGATTTTGGAATACATTAAGACTTTAAAATATATAATATTAGAATTTGAAATAAAATTAAGTGAGATTATTACATATATATAATCATGCTTTAATGAAGGTGAGGTGTAGTCCATTTTGGTCATGGAAGAGACACTTTTTGGCTTAATCTTCTTTTATTCAGTCATTGAGGATATTAGGTTATTTCTTCATAGGTAAAGGATTCAGTTTTTACGTAGCTCCATGACAAGTATTCAAAAGGTTACGCCTGAGCGGAGTGTTGTTGTTGTCAGCTTACATGCTTGAATCAAAAAGAGGCAGATAGGAATGCGCAAAATGTTTATGTACCCAGAGAAGGGAATTTCCCCGGAAAAGACTCTTGACTGGAAAAGAAAATTGTAATGCGCTTATTACGATGGAAGTAGAGGTAATTCAAATGAGGTGTCGTTAAAAGTGATTTAAGAAAGTTAAAAAATTAAAATATCACATATATAGATTAATTTAATGTTTTGAGCAAAAAGCATATGATCAGGTGGAAACTAAAAAGAACTTTTAAATGACGTGAACAATTTTTAAGGATAAGTTTGCGTGGTTTTATAACACAAGGGCAGTATTTGTTCATATTGCACCAAACAATTTTAAAGAATCAACTAAAAATTTCTTTAAGGAAACTTAGGAGTGCTGTCAACACGGGTGGATAAATATAAAAGCGCTAATAGTCTGAAAAAGTATGTCAATATAAAGACCAAATGAGCTAGAATGCGTTTTGTTAATCAATTCAAGCTTTCATTTCAATTAAAACGTTTTAAAAATTCATTGTTCAGATAATTACATATTTTTTTTCTATTTCTGCTCGGAGTACTGGAATAGAAAAATGTTTTAGTTCACAGCGACTATAAAGTTAATACTTTAATTGGTAAATACTTCAGGACTACCTGTGAACTATTTAATACTACTTAAATATTTTCATTACCGTTAATTGCTTTCGCCTCGGTTTTAATGAAAACTATTCAGCTCAATTATTTTAAGAGAACTAAAAAGTATATATATTATTTCCCATGAAATTTCCAATTAGAATAAAATGAAACATCTATAAGAGTTTGTTTAAAAGATCTTTTAGAAATTTGTGTTAAACTCTTTAACACTCATTTAACTAGCCAATAAAGAAATTTCTATCTAAACGAGAACTAGCGGTTTTTTTTAAGCTTTTATTGTTAATAAAAATTTGTTTCAAATTAATTAATCTTCGCCTCTAATTATATATTAAGTTCATGAAAGGAACACTTTTAATTCAATTAGCTTTTAAATCTTTTAATGGATGTGCTGCAATATAGAAGAAATTTTTACGGAAATAAAAAGAAACTTTTGATTTTAAAATTGAAATTATTATAAAGCTATTGTAAGAATTCACAGGTACTTACTTAAAATTCAGGCAATTAATATGTATTTTTTTCTTTTTTCATTGTTGTTAGTTCCACGAATTTCATCCCAATTCTAAATATAATTCAATGACTGCTTTCAAACTTGAATTTTCAATTAGTTTTCAAGCATTAGGAAGTCAAGAAAATAGAAAAATTGCACTCAACTATTGAACGCCAACATCTATAATCATAAAAAGTGCTGTCTAAGTACAGTGGAGTTGTGAACTATTCAACGTGATCGGCTACAGAACCTCTTACAGGCAAATTTAAAAGTTAGTGTAATAGTTTCCCATGTGTGTGATTTGATATTCAAATTCCAGTTTGTCCTTTTTTGATTTATTCACAGCACACACACATAAACACCATTACGACAAAAACATATAAAATAGAAAAATCACATGGCTTAGCGCTCAATCAAAATCCACACCCGCCTGGGGGCAGGGTCAGAAGGTATCTGGTGGTAAAGGTTCGGGCGTGGCGATGACAGTTCTGTTTTTCCCTTTCTAGGGTACTGTAGCCAAATTGCCACAGTTACTGTGGAGTCTCCAAAACTGTACGAGAAATCGTAAAATATTAGAATTACAAAGTTGCAGATTACAAATTGCGGGCATGAAAGTTAAGAATATTATGCGTATAACGGTTATCTGTTTATTAGGGATGACTGTTATTGCAAAAATAACCGGTTTTCGGTTATACCGGTTCTTTTCACCTCCGGTTTAAACGTGCGGTTAAAACTGCTCAAAATAACCGGTTTTCGGTTTTTTAAAAAAAGAAACAACGTTTGTAGAACAAAATTTATTATTAACTAGCTGATATCCGCGGCATTGCTCGGGATAAAAATATTTTCAAGTCCAAGTACTTATAACACTTTCAATTTACTAAAAGTATTTTTCTCGGAAGCGTCTTTCGTTGATTTTCGTTAATCAACTGACCCTTTGGACCAGCAGTGAAGTTCTCTTATCTTTAGTGTTTTTGTCACTGACCGGAAAAAACCTCATATTGTTCTTTCTTTTCCACCTTAGGCCCTCTCCCTCCGGTAGGAAGTGGGATCAACATTCTTGAAGGATTTTACACATTCATTATGATCATTATAAAATTTGTAATATTAAATGAAGCACCGGGTAAAGAGAGTATTTAACATCATTGCGTTGTGGTGCAAACATATTGAAAGAGGCATATGCTACGAAATAAAAGCTAAATAAAATTTCTTCCTTTCTTTTAACATTCATTAAAACAATACTTTTATCATAACTTTCACACTGGTAAAAATACGGGAATGAAGAATTTGATAAAACGATCAATGGTTTGAATTTTATTACAATGACAGAAAGCATTGTTGCAAATTGTGTATGAAATAAATTTGAAAGGTTCATGAAATTAAGAAAAAGAACGAATAAAATTTAAACTGAAATCATTAAAAAGATAATTTTCTGCTCTTTAAGATGGTATGTAAATAATCTGCGTGCAATATATTTTTTCTGAAATTATTGACGAAACACTGAGATAAAACGCCGACAATTGGCTTAATTTTTGTTATTTATTTAAATATCTTAGGACATAATTATTTTGAAAGTATGAAGTGGTAGAATTAATCTAGGAACGGACCCCAGAATGGCATGTGGAAATTTCATGTCAAGACTATTCACCGTTTAGGAGGAGTTCTCGCGAGAGATAGACTTTTTCTTTTTCCATCCTTTTTTTCATAACAACATCTTTTAATATAAACATATAAGATAACATCTATTTTTCCTCCCTCTTTCCTCTTCCTACGATAGGAACCGGACTAAGTAGCCTTGAAGGTTTAGCACACACTCATTAGGATCAGTTAAAAATTTGTGAAAATTAAACAAAACATCGAGAGAATAATTCACTAACGTCATTGGATCACTGTGCAACCGTATTAAAAGTTGTTAATGCTACGACAACAGGAAACCGGAAGTGAAAAGTCTACTTTGTTGTTTATGCTCAAAGAAAGTAATATTTTCTTATATTAACTTTAACACCGGCAAAAGCCCGCGCGCGAAACAGTAATTTGGCTTAAATTTATTTCTATAAGAATAAAAATTATTGTTAGAAATTGCGTTAAAAATATTTGTTAAACCTTCATAACAATCAGAGAAAACGCTTCATCGCAATGGAATTAATGTCATTAAAAAGATAATTTTTAGCTCTTTAAAATAGCATAATAATAATTGTTGTCTGATAAATATTTCAGAAGTTATTGGCAAAATACGTCTAAGCATTAGGCTTAATAGAGGCTAATTTTCGTTATTTAATTAAATATCTTAAAAGCTAATTAATTCTGAAAGTTGAAAATAGCACCGTTGACCTAGAAATGTCCTCTAGAATGCCGTGTGCAAATTTAATGTCGCTACGGTTTGCCGTTTAGGAGGAGTTCTTGTGACCGACAGACAGACAGACCGACAGATACATGTATTTTCTGTTTTACATCATAGATAATATACAACAAATAAATATTAATACAATAAGTAATATCAATAAATAATCTAATAAGTAATGATTATAAAATAAGTAATTAATGCAATAGGTAATAATAATAATAAATGAGTAATTAATACAATAAGTAAGTATTATAGACAAAATTTTAAGAATTGTAGTAAGTATTGTAGACAAATAAAAAAAGAAATTTCAGAGTACAGACGTAAATAATCGTATTTTGCGTTGTTTGCATCTGTATGTATATCATATAATAATAAAAAATAACTACGTGTGTCTAAATTTTTATACATTCCCCCGGTCCTATTAATCGCATTTATTAAAAAATGTTTGGCACACTAAAATTTTAAACAAAATGTTCCCCTCTTCTGCGACCAAAACTAATCGAATTATGAAAGCTGGGCGTTGACTATTTTAGACCAGTTCAATGTCCGCCTCGAGGAAGCGGTGGCCGTTGATTGGCCTAAGATGATGAAATTCAAAATTTCATTACTCGAACCTAAAATCGAGCCCATCTTTTGATAGCTGATTTTGCTGGTTTCTTTACCCGGTTATTGGATTTAAAATAAATACCCGGTTATAAACGGGACAAAAAAAACCCGGTTAACCGGAAAAAAACGGTTTTCGGTAGGTTTTTCTCATACTACTATTTATTAGAGATTTTCAATGCTATTACGCAGAACCGCACGGTGGTTATCCTGAGCTTTTGGCTGACCTGTCAAAGCTTTGTTAATTTTTTATCCCCTCTGTGATCCTCCTTCCCGGAAAACTACCTTCTCCTGCGATTTATTTTTTATCTGTCTGTGAACACGATAACTCGAAAACTATTAGAGCTATCGGGGATGAAATTTGGTATGTTATATTTACACACGATTTGCAGGTTTCTATCAAATTTTGGACAAAATCCGTCTACGGGAAGTCCGTCTGTCTGTCTGTCCACGTTCATGTGAGCACTATAACTCAAAACCCTGAATACCTAGATGGATAAAATTTTGTACACAGCTTTATCAGCCTGAATGTAGGTCCGTATAAAATTTTGGGCCAAAACCGTCAACGGGTTGACTGTCTGTCGGTCTGTTTAATCGCATACTTGTTAAGCATTTGTTTCAAAACCGATCTCCATGCGCATGCGTCCTTAGCAGTCTCTGGTACCAAGCGGGAGGATTACGTCAGTTTGTCCTTGAGACGGAGTTTGTGATAGGTGTTTTATCTCCTGTCTTGTTTTCGCTCTCTCGTATAATAGCGTATCTTGCTGGAGTGTGATGGAAAATAAATATTGCTAAGTTTTAATACATAGGCATCTCTTTTTATGTGATTCTTCACTTAAATATTTTACAATCACTATAATCTGCAATGAAAAACCTTCTGATATTCGTTGCATTCTGGATTACAGTAGGTTCGATTTTTTTTATCCACGCAAGGGGAGGGGAAATGACAAACTTTTGAGCAGTATACGAGAAAGTTTAGGGGAGGTCACTCCCACTGGTTTCTACATAGATTTAGGAAGTTTTATAATTTTAATAGTAGGTTTAATAAAAAAAAAAGATATATTCTTCAAAAATATTACTTAAATGAATTACATTAATGAAAAATACAGTACGCGATAAATTATACATACCACTGCATTACATAAACTACAAATTGAACATATTTTCTAAAAGACTAAACGTAAAATAAAATCTATATCTTATTGTTTATGGCAGCTACAGAACATTGCTTTTGTGTGATGTTTAGTAAAAAAAAAAGACTACATTACGTATATTGCACAAATTGTTCATTGGAAATGAAAGAAAGAGAGAGCTATAATTAGGGTTGTCATAATTTTTTTAGTTGAAATCCGGACACACTGTGTGTGGATGTGGGGGGAAATATCTTAGAAGAGGGATCAAAGTAAACTATAAAATTCTAAAATTGTCTACCAACGACCCTCTTTCATAACACTAGCAAAGAATTTGAGAATGTGAAAAAAAATTTAAGACATCAGAATGCAAAGAATATACAATTTTTATTTATGCTTGATAATTCAAAATTATAGTAATCTGAAACAGAATAAAAACAAAACTGCCAAAACTTTTAATTTTGAGTTTGAACCGGGGGCTCATCCACATCAACAATGGATGTAAACAGTCTAAACAATGGATTTTCTTTAAATGGCAGAATGACATCAGCTTTTTCGCATACGTCGATTTTCTCAATTACAATCAAATTTCCCTCTCGCCATAAATCCAGACATTTTAAAGATCCCGACAGTAGTCTGGACGTGAGCTTGAAATCCGCACTGTCCGGGCGAAATCAGGACGTCTGGTAACCCTAGCTATAATTAATGCTACTTTTTAAAGTCAAATGTCACGAGGGAGTGGAACAAAATAATACTATCTCTCGGGCGCCTGTTACCCTTGGAAAGCCAATGATAGCTTCGAGGGTCAAAAAAATAATATGCCCTGGGCACCATTTACCCGCGCTACTTCATTGAAAGGAATCAGAATTAGTGATTACTAAGTGGGCCATCATAGTATTTGACAGATACGCGCAAGCTGCTTGTGTTTTCAAGTGTAGGGAAACACAGTCTAAGAAGATACCACGGAGCATATCTCTGAAGACGTATCATAGGATCCGAGTTACGCCGAAATGCAAAAAAATGCATAGCACATCACATTACTCACATAGAGCATAATCCTTCACCTACGTCTTTTTCTTCCCAACTTTCCGCCCTCTCTTGGGAATAAGGATATGACAAAAAAGAAGCCGAGACTCCTCCGCGGAAAAACATTGAAAACTAACTACGACCCGAGGCATTCGAGTAATTCAGACACAAAACTATCCTTCCTAACCCTAACTGAACATCCCACCTAATTAGACGACGGTGGGAGAGGCAAGCCAAAAAAAAAAGACGAAACAAAGGAAACAAACAGCAAGGGAAAAGGGAGCAAAAAAATCCTACACTTCTTGAGCAATTCCTCCCTCATCGTGAAGGGGGAAAAAAAAATAACTTTTTGAAATCGAAGGGGGTCAACCCGATAGAGATGGGTCCCCGGCCCACCCTCATCGTTAGTCGGCTTCTGTCACGTGACCCTTAACGAGAGGGCCCGCGAGTGACACCCGTAATTGGCCAATCAGCGCGCTCGCTCGTCATAGTATCCCTTCCCTTCGCCCCTCAAACTAATTACGTGTCCGACGTCTCTATGTGGGCTGGATAACTAAGAGCAAAGAAAGGAATGTGAAGGCGAACCAAGGATCAGACAAACAATCTGGACCGTAATGAGGAGGACAAGGCTTCATTATCACTAAAAGGGGCTCCTTCACACGCAGGACTCGAGAATTTCTGATAGTCGCCTTTTCACTTTTAATCTAGAGAGAGGTTTCGACTCCAGCAAGAAATAAAAATGACGCAGGGGGAATGGTGTAATAAGACGATGACTTTCAATTAAATGAGAATTACTTCTAACAAGCAGGTATCATGTGAGGCTCCCTGCCACAGGGAAGGGCTTCTTCTGCCTCTGGTTTTGCGAGAGGGTTCACTTTTTATTTTATTATATTTATTTTTTTTGTCTCCTCAAGGTCTTTCTTAAATCAATTTGCTATTCTGTTTTTACTCAATGTGAAATAAAAAGGGCTCGTTTTTTTATTTTTTCGTTTTTTGGATTCGTGGCTTATTTTGAGGATTTAGGAGAAAGAGGTAAATATGTATGTTGTGAAATTAGAGGATTTTGTTGCAGTATGGGCTTACGTGTTGACGACAAAAATGGATACATAAATTTTTTTTGGGTGTACTGTATTTCACAATAACAGTAAAAGGTTAAAAATTGTCATTTTATTTACAGTATGAAATGCGAAATACATTGACCAAATTCAAATATTCCGAAATTGTTATATAAACAATAAATAGACCTTTTCTTTTATTTAACCCTCCGAGCGCTCAATTATTTTTACCCTTAGCTTTTAGGTGAGAAAACTAAGCTTTTAAAGTGAATGAACATATCTTTTTTGTGTGTATTTACATCACTTTAATCTTAAAAATATTTTTTCTATGGATGTTTAAGAAAATATATAGTTAATACGAATTATCTGCTTTCGAACTAAACCTGAAAAACGGAAAAAGACGTCTCCGCTGCCAGGAGGGTTAAAATAATAAAAAAAAAAGTTAACTCATACGGTCAAAGCCGTCTTCTCCTACAGAGTTAACAATTTTTACTATAGGACTGATTGTTTTCTGCTAGGTTGATTGGATTTTCACTTTGAACTGACCTCAGACACTTATCTTATTTATCAAAAATTTAATGTCACCTTATATATTTCCTCAATTGATAAATTTATAAGATTGCGCAGACCACAACCTCAAAAATTTTTCATGTCTCCATGGGTCTGTTGCCAACTTTATTCAAAGCCCTTTGCAACAGTTTCCTGCTGTAGTTAGTTTTAAATGTGCCTGTTTGTTGTTGTTGTTGTGTTCTGCGAGTTTCTCCAGGACACTCCAACTTTCATGTTATATTTAGTTTATTGTAGTTGTATTAACGTACCGTTTTGATACAACGCGAGTGATATTTTTTTACCGGCTTCGTAAATTTCAACCATGGTCAGATGGGGAAGACAACACTTAAGTCGGGACCGCCTCTACACCATTTCTCGCCACACCAGCGAAAGGACGTCTGACACTCGACGTCATATTTAGAATGTAGTAGGCCCACATATAAGATCTTTTGATCAAATTGAGTCTTAAACCCGGAACCGTCCGATCTCAGAAACAAAGTCTTACCACCAGGTGGTGATTGCGTAGGTTCTTTCACCTCCAGGCCAGCAGATGATTTTTCAAAGTCTTTGGGTCAATTGACTCCATGTATGAGTCCGATTGAACAAAAGGATACTTCAGAACCACTAAGACTACTCCAAAAGAGCCCAGGACCAGAGAAAGACCTTTATTTGTCCCTGTGTCCTGCTAAATATGACGGCGTGAGGTGAGGTTACGGCCCGGTGCACACTAGCCGATTCGTGTCGTTGAAGCTATAAAAATAACAATAGTAACCCACATGCCCCCTGTGGAGACACGCAGGGGGAATGGGGGTTACTATTTTTATAGCTTCATCGACACGAATCGGCTAGTGTGCACCGGGCCTAAATGTTGAGCCCTATGGCCTGGTAGACCAGAGTAGGTGAGAACCAGCGGAGAGAGATGGACATGACGACGCAAATTGTCTTTCGTTTTGGTCTAAAATGACGTAAGAATGCTGTACTAGTCAGAATAAATATAAATACTAATAAAGGGAATTTTTAATTGTGGAAGAGTTAAGAATATAAAAATAATAGCAGACAACGATAAGAAGTGAGAATCCGGTGGATGACTTCATCAGAGGCCATTCATCCATGCAGATTCAAAACTAGAATAGGTATTCTGTAGAGGAAAACGACTTTAAGGTCCGAATTTAATATTAATTTCCTCTAAGGCCTGAACCCATTACGGAATATATTGGAAACAAAAACCTTTATCCGCAAAGAAGAAATTATAAACAGTGTTTTAAACAAAGTATGAAAAGAAGGGCTCAAAATCTTACTCGAGCTACTTTAAGTTATTGTTTCAACATATATTTTGTATAGTTAAATATGTTAGCCTGGAAACTTGGTTTCAGAATTTATTGTGCCAAACAGGCAATCAGCTACTTAATATCACGCGGGCAGATGTAGATATTCCGTTCAGCTAAGGCTGTAGCAAAAGAAGGGAGCAAGGGGGTAGACCTATTATTTAACTGTACTCTCGAATCGTCGCAAAGTATTTTGTTAACATATTGGCTGAAATAAAAAGGAGTCAAGCAGAAATATCACGTTTGACAACTCTTATACTATTTCCCCTCATGTTACAGCTTGAAAATGATGGATTATTTATTTAAATAGCCTTTAGAAAAGAAATAATTATATACAGTAATAGTATATAAAAATATTTTAATAAATAAAAGTTGTTATTGCTAAGTTTCTGAGTTCATAAGATACTTCAATAATGTCCAAAAAGTCACATCTAAGAGCAAGAGTCGAAATGATTCCATGTTTCGACTAAAGGGTCACTAAGTGACGTTCCAGAGTTTTAAAAGAAGTATTCGAAAAATTACTAACACCCTCCGTCTGCATTTATATGAAAGAAAAATTATGGCAAACCCAATTTATCGTCTTTCGCAGTCCAGTACGCCCTTTAAGTGTCATGGTAGAGGGTGCAATAGGCGAGGCGTCAGGTAACAAATTAAAGCGGAACTGTTGATGGGCGGATGGCTAAAACAGAAAAGGCCAGTCGTCGAGTTTCACGGTGGCAGCTGGTTTGCGTCAGAAACCTGAGAAATAGACAGGTTTCCGTTTTCGATTGAAACGCTCGTCGTTACAATTACGAAGGCAGTTGAGAAAGAAAATGTGCTCGCCAGTAATAAATGAGGCTGTTTAATTAGGAGTCCGCTGCCATTCTGATGCTTT
>BGPR01026795.1:0-21242 GCA_013235015.1 Araneus ventricosus | reverse complement strand
CAATCCACTTCAGAAACACAAGAATATCAGTCCTCTCTAAGCAAAGATCAACACTATTACAATAAATTACTTGAGTAATGGATGCTTTATAATGTTATAAAATATTATATTATATAATATAATAGCATGGCAATATGCGAAAATAAGTGCAACGTTACAATAATTATAGGATAATCAGATTATTTTTTTCACTAGTAATTTTTATTTCGCGTTCCAATTTATGTTAGTTTTAATATTTTTTGATAAATTTAATTAAACTCTATTTAATTTATTATTCTAAAAATATTTCATACCGGTTTTCCGCGTGTTCTACATTTTAACACATAAATTTCGAGATAATATTCTTTATTATGAAATATAATGTTTAAGGGTCCGTACTTGGAAATTTAGAAAAATAAATAATTTATTTTTTAATGTTCGCTTCTTCTGAAATTATTCCAGACACATATTGAAAACTTTTCTCGATTTTAATTCTTATGATATGACACGCATTAAATTGCACACTGTCTAACGCTCCATAGTGACATAACATTTTGTTTCTTTTAAACAATGTGCAATAAAATCCATAAATGAAATCAATTTATATGTCGTCAATTAACGTAAATGCGCGTTAGTATCTAACTGCATGCTGTCTAACGATATGACGTCAGACCCTCTGTATCTCCTGCATTATGCTCAAAGGATACCAAAATTACATAGTTCCGCGCTTCTGAAGGATGTCAAGTCAGTATGAACTGACTCACTTGACATGATGCATGTGACATGTATGACATGAGAAAGAACTGATTGCACTGTAAACAGTCAATTTGTAATAACCCACATTCCACAAACAGTTCTTGGGGGTACTTACATATTTGAATTACATCAACATCTCTTCGAAAAACTTCGCAAAAACACTATAAAAGAAACATTTGATTTTTGTATTAAGTTGTAGTGATCGTATCGACATATGTATTTCTTGTAAATCAAAAGCGCTACTTCTGTATTATTTCAATTTCCACTCTCCGTTTACCTCTACCGGGAAAATACTTTTCGTATATCAGAAATAACTGCGGACAAGCAGTTGCGTGTTTGTTGTGTTGGTTGTTAAATATTAAAGGATTTATTTTCGTAATGACTAATTTTATTACATATAATCCTCTCAACAACTATAAAGTCTTCACAACCAGTTCTTGGAGGGAGTTACATATTTGAAGTACATCACCATCTCTTCCAAAATCCTCGCAAAATCACTATAAAACAGACATTTCATTTGTGTTTTTAGTCATAATAATGAATTGCAAAGCCTGTGAGTTTACGTGATATTAACTCCGTAATGAAAATCTCACCAATTCATCAGCTTATTTTTATATTTAAAAAATGCAGCGCCGTCTACCAGCAGTGTATTGAATTATCGTACGTTGATATTACAAAAATAATTGAAAAAAAGCCAAAAATTGCAGGAAAGCCTTTGTGGGAAATAATGCATCAGTTCATTATTTTGAATTCTTGTTTAGGAAGATCATCAATAATGAACTCTCTGTAACTTTTCGACTTATAAGTTCAAGTTGTAAATAAAAATCTAGACAGCTTTTGGTGAAAAAGTGCATGAGGGTGGAATTTTTGTTCTCTTAAAATTTTATACTCAAAAAGACAATTATTATTCGATCTACAGTGGATATTTTGTGGTAAAATTCAATTGAAGATAGAGCAAAAACTTGTTTTCAGTGGACGAGCACCCTGTTTTGTTTATTTTGAGTACACAGAACTTCCGAGCCAAGAATCCGCTTCCGGTTTCCCTTCAACGAAGCATAAATTGGAAATCGGTCCGAAGAACGGACCGACACACGTTAAACCTAATAAAGAAAGCAGAAACACTTACATATTCGAAAGAGGAAAAATTAAAAGAGGAATGGTTTTAAAATGAAAATAGTTACAAAGACATTTCTTGTTTTGGGAAATTTTCCAATTCTGTTTCTTGAATCAGTAGAGGAGATTAACTAACCAAATAATGATAAAAAAATCTGCCCAGAGAAAAACCATTCTAGAAACTAAAATTGATTAGAGGCATTTTTTATTTTACGAAAACACTTAACGCCTAATATAGTTCTAGATCTGAAAATAAAATTTTTACTGACAAGGAAGTAAGTACATTAGAGGTGCACATTAAAATGTCATTCATGTTTCTGCTTTTATATGAACAATTTGCAATAATTTTTGTTTGCATAATTGATTTAGTTTGTATTATTCATTCAAATTTATAAACAGAAGAGAATACCTCTATAAGATATGGTATTACGCAAAATAAATAAATACCGATATGCGATTATTTATTAAAAAAGTCTTCAACTTTGCAATATGTTATAGCAATTATCGTGTTTAGAAACTTTGTTAATTAGTAGGATTATATTGCTTTAAGTTTTGGTTTTAAATTTGCAATCGGAAATTGATTTTCCTACTTAACCAATACAGATATGTAAGAAGCAGATTCTTTAGAAGGTAATTTTGTTATTCAAAATAATGAAGTACTTGCTTTCCATTATTTATTTTTAAAAATCTTCACCGTTGTTTTATGTAATCTTAATTAAAACACACGTAAGAAGCATATATATAAACTATTTTTGCAACTCATTGTAAGGAGACATAGTTCTACTAGAAAAGAAACCTATAAAAATTAAAACTGTTTTACTCAAAAGTGATTGTTGATTAAGGAATACGTAAATATTAAAGAACAACAAGCTTGTCACATGCTTTAAAATATGTAATGAGAGTTTTCGTTTACCCGCCTTCTCTGTCTCAATGAAACTAAAACACCCAATACTGAAAATTACCTCAAGAACAGAATATGATAGGTTTTGATTTGTTCCTGAATTGGTGAGCGTATCCATCGATATGTCACCGTTAAAGTGTATAATTCAGTTAAATCAGTTAAAGTGTAAAATAGATGAATTATTTCATACTTTACCTAGTTATTCTATGAAATAACTAGGTATTCTATAGAATAACTAATGATATACCGTTAAAGCATAAAATAAACAATCTGACATTAAAACAAATCCGTTTTCTAATAAATTACACTCTGATTGCAATTCAGTCATAACCGGGAAAAAATTAAAACCAGTATAATACTGTCACAAAATAGTAATGTCGCATTCTTGCCATATTAGTCTTATAGTTGGAAAGAGAGATTTACAGGAATACGTATTGGAAGGAAGTCAATGACACTCGACCTTGGCGACAAACTTGGCGACCTTTTAGGCAACTTGGCAACAAATTTGGTGACCAAATGTAGGTTCCATAATATACAGGAATTGCCTCGACATCTCTATTAGGATCGAAGTTACTGAAAATTAAATTCCAACTATAAACGCAGATTCATTACATTCAATTAGCTAGCGAAGCTACTAGGCTCCGGCTACCCCTGATAACGAAGCCGTAGGATGTCTTTTAAAGTTAAAAAATTTGCCCGGCGCCCACTTTTTATGCCGCAGGCATCGCGAGCTCAATTTTCCCTACTTCATGTGAGTATTTAAAAAACCCAGTTTCCTTACATTCAGTGAGCTAGTGGAGCTACTTGTTTCCGTCTCCCGCTGATAGCGAAGCCGTAGGATGTTTTTTAAAGTTAAAAAATTTACCCAGTGCCCACTTTAGTAGCTGGATGCGTCGCGAGTTCATTTTTACCTACTTCATGTGAGTATTCAAAAAACGTAGAGTCCTCACATTCAATGATATGATATAGCTGCTACTAGTGAAGCCTTAAGATGTTTCTTAAAAAAAATCCGGTGCCCACTACAGATGCTGAAAATACAAATAACCAATTTGACTAACAAACGGGATGAATCATGTCGGCTATTTTACACTTTAAAGATAAGTGGACCGTTAATCTATAGAATAACTAGTTAAAGTGTAAAAAAAAGTTTTTTATTTTGACATCTTGTACGATTAATAAATGGTTTACGTTCTGATATGTTTAGAGATCTGTTGGTAAATGAACTTAAAATGTTGGACGATCTTCCTATACATTCAGTAGGTTAACATCTGCTTTCTATTCCCGGCCAAAAACAATTTCTTAAATTTCGAATGAAAATTTTCTCACTTTAATAAAATAATTTTCCAATTTATTGTCATTTAATGACAATAGTAATTGTAGTTATCATTTATCACCATTACATTTGTGTAATAATTATTTAACAATTTAAAGCTAAATTACAACCAGTAAACAAGTATCATATGAATAAAAAATTCTTTAATTCAGAAAATGATTAATATTTATATATATATAAATTTTTAATTTAATTAAAAATCATTAATTTCAAAATATACTTTGAAAAAAACTAACACGGATTCGAAACCTGACTAAAAAGTTATCAAGCAAGGAATCTAGCCACCAAGCAATTTCTTATCAACGGCGAGAACTTATTGGTATATGAGCTGTATCTAAACTTTGAGGGTTATTTCCTTTGAATTGGCTAGAAAATTGCGCTTTAATATTTTAATGGATGAACACCTTTAAAGGTATACAATTAATATACCTAGTCTCATTCCTAACTGAATTTCCGAAGTCGTGAACCTCCCCTTATGAAACTGGATACTTATTTGCTTCTTATACGTTATGGTATACCCGCAATAGAGGGATTTCGTTTACTGTAAAAATAAACTGTTTCACTTGGCGGATATAACCGCTCAAAATAAATGTGCTCGGTGTTCCGTTTTTGGTCAAAAATTTCATTTACTACTCTTTCACGAAATTAACACATTTTCGAATATTTATCATCCAATTAATTCATAAAAGCGCTTTCAGCAATGTGTTGATCTGTGAGTCGACGCCACTCTTCGGAAACTACATGATTCAAGAAGATGCCGATCTTTAAGCAGCTACAGAAGTTCCGACTAAAGAAAAGTATTTTTGAACCGTAAACGACAAATCAAGCATACAAGTTTTACTTTGCTCTACCCCACCCCACCAAAAAATGAATCACTCCATGAAGGTAGCAGAGGCTGCTGCCGATAAAGCCTCAATTCGTTTCGAAACGAAATTTCAAGATCCATCGGACCACTCTTGGCTATTACTCCATCAGGTGATGACCACACGCTTAAAGAGTCTGGTGATTTCCCTTTGAACTCTTAAATGTCTTATAAAACATTTATTAACTCTTAAATATTTGTTAGTTCAAATTATTCGTGAGGGTTGAATGCAGGATTATATTTGATGCAAGGGGTATGTAAATCCAAAAATTGTTGATACATTTATGATTCATATATTTGAGGTTAAGATATAAACAATAATTAAATAAACAAATATGAAATTGCTTTTCTTAATCTGCATTTAGGATATTACTTTAATATTATAATTTTAACGAAATTCCTGCAATTCCGTTTCCTAAACAGTCAACTGATATGTTATAAAATAATGCTCGAAAAAAAATAAAACAATAATGTACGGAATTCAAGAATATTCTTTAATTGAAAAGAGTGCAATTTTTCTTGATCCATCCCGAAGCCGATGAAGCTGCTTTGGAAGACAAACAATTTTCTTTTAAAATAATTAAGGGTACAGTGGGTACTATATAGTCTTTTGCCTAATTATTGACTTAGAGTTCTGAAATTTTTTGCACATATCTATTGAAAAGCTATTATATGAAATATGTTTCTTAAATTTAATTCAATAATTTTTCAATAATTTGTCTTCTAAATTTAACTCAATAATTTTTTTTAAATGAAAAGAAAAATTAATTTCCATGCGTGAAAATTCTATTTTTTCACTTCATTTTACATTATTATTACTCATAAGTACATTTCACAAATAACGGGGTATTATTTTGCTATTGCATTGAACAGTTAATTTACTGCAAATATTTTTTGTTTACTTAATTTTCATCAAAATTTACATTTTGCCAAAATAAACTGACTTTTAATCATCTAAATGAAGTCAAATTATAAAATGGATAAAGAGATTTATTTTAGTATCAATCAGGATATCATACCAGAAATTTCATAAAATTTACTAAAAAATTATGACACATGGATCATTTTAAAGACAGGTAAATCTGAAAAAATATAGTTTTGAGAAAAAGACATTTTAAATATATTCGTACATTTGCTTTTTAAACTTACTCTCCTTATACCATACACTATTCATTTTCTTGAATTAAAGACATATTTATACTATGTTTTTCACTTAAAAGTATATTGTGAAAAAAATGTTTAAATGGAAAGTTTTGATTTGATGAGTTAGAATTTTCAGGCATGTGTGTTTTCTAAATTAATATAAATAACTATCTATTCATAACAAAAGTAAATTGAAATTGACTTTCAACTATCTAAGTGAAGTCAGAACATAAAATGGACTCAAAGATATATTCTAGAATCTATCAGGATACCGTACTAGAAATTTCATAAGGTTTTCCAAAAATTTGACGCAAGAAGACACGTAACTCTGAAAAATATATTGAGGAAAATATACTTTAAATATATGTGTACACTTAGATTTGATACTTTCCTTCTCTATATCATACTCTATTCTTTTTATTAAACCACATACATATCTATACCATGTTATTCACTTTTAATTGACGTATTAAAATTTACAGGCACGTGTGTTCTCTAAATTAATAAAAATAATATTTATTCCCAACAAAAATAAATTAAAATTTGCCTGTCCCAAATCTCTTTATCACATGATTTAGGCATTCTTCTTTAGTAATTTTCATACTGTCACCATATACATCTAATTCTAAAAAAATGTTGCATGCCTTGGAATCGCCATCTTACAGAACACTCGTGTTTCGCATACCACAAATTTCAAGTGATCTCTTCCATAAAATTTCTCCAGTCTTAACTTCCATAGCATTTTATGACAAAACATAGTTTTCGCTGTAATCTGGCTGTGGGTTTTGTACCATATGGAGAAATCAGCACTGTGTTCTCCAGGATCCTTTTTGCAGTAGTGCATTCAGGACAATATTTTGAAAGCATCTCGTAATCAATGACGAAACCAGTAAAAATATCGACATCAATAATAATTACATATAATGACGTATGCCCTCGTTTCTGACATGTGTCATTATTCGAGACAGTAATATCAATAATACCATCAGTTTTGTCAGATGTTGATTCTAAATCATTATAGGACCTAACGACACCAGACAAAATATCGACAAAATACCAATCCCATGTAGTGAAGTATGTCAATGCTTCCGCCATGTACCATCATACGTGTGATGTGTGATTATATTATTACATTATTGATTTCATAAATGTGATATCTATAATGTGATATCATCATTTTTGTCAGATATTGATGCTAAATGAATAAACTTTTAAGAGACAATTTTGCAAAACACTCGTAGAATTGTAAATGTGCTTCTCCTCATACAATTTATGTAAACAATTTCAAAATGTTTTTTACTCATTGTAGGAATGCCAATAGCCATGGAAAAACTTAAAATGCTGCGTGGTCTTTCCCAATATTTTAAAAAATCTTCAACAAGCTTTTTATTTACTTCAAAGGATTTGTCCACTTTATCACGAGAGATGGAAAATATGGAATTAAATATTTTATCGCATTTTTTGCATTTTAGTTCTATTTTTGATGAACACCATAAGTTACATTAGATGTAACATCCAAAGAACGTATATTGTATTCATTACATTTTGTATTGGACAGAGGGGAAAACCACATACTGTTATCTATAATGGCATATGAATTGTTTTGAATTGCTTTTCTTGTTTATGCAGAGGTAGAATGCGACACTTCTAATTTTGTGGCACTCACATTTATACATTCATTGCTTAAACAGTATTTAACACACACTACAATATCAGAATTTTCTATTTACTATAACGATACAATAACAAAAAGCACAAAAAGTATAAAGGATTATTACTTATCAGGAGGTTTGCCGAAAAAAATAATAATAACTTCAGGGGGATACCAGGAAGAAGGCATCTCTCATATGATGATAGCGAAAATAAACACGACATTTCGTAAAATGCAAAAGGTAAAAGTATCAACAAACATGTCAAACAGCAATTAACAGCTTCAGTTAAAATTGGCGGAAGCTAAAACATAAAAATATTAATTCTAAAATAAAATAAAATATAAAGCAAATCTTGTTTTCGGTTTGTTAACAAGTTTGTTTACATTTTCGGGACACTTTAAAATTTTTTAAATGCTTATAACTTTTTATAAATTTATTTAGACACATGTGGTTTTGTGCAAATGGTTCAGTAAAATAAGCAACATCTTAATATTACAAAAAAACTTTTTCGATATTTTGTTCAATTTTTGCGAATTTAAATGTCCACCATCCCTTTAAGTAAATTTTACTTAAAGAGATTTGCCTGAGAATTATTCATATCTGTAATCATTATCATTAGATACTTTATACATTATAAAATGTAAATAAAACAATATATTTAGGTGTGCGTAGACACCCTTATGAAAAATCTACCACGAATTTAAAACTATCTTTTTTTATATAAGTTCTTTTAAGGGCTTATTTCTAAATACATCCTAGCAAGAAATAAAAACCCCAAATACACAGCTGCGGCGATCAACCAGCACCTTCAAAAACTAGATGATTGGTTTGTAAAATGGAAAATAGCATTAAATGTCAGCAAAACTGAAGCAGTTTACTTCGCTAAGGGCGAGAAAAAACATAAGCCGGTTATCAAAATTAAAAACAAAATTATTCCTTGGTCTCAGCAAGCTAAATATTTAGGCATAATTCTAGACAACAAATTAACCTGGCAAAACCACATATCCTCAATTAAAACCAAGTTCAGAAATGTCACCAGAAAACTCTACCCACTAATTGCTAGAGACTCTGATATGAAAAGAAAATACAAAATTCTCATCTACACTGCGATTCTAAGGCCAATCATAACATACGGATGTCCAATTTGGGGATCCGCGGCAAAATCAAATATCAATAAACTAGAAGTGTTAGAAAATAACATTATTAGGCAAATTTGCAAAGCTGGATGGTACATGCGCAATGAAGACATCAGAAAAGCCATTAAAAACTTCCCAGTTTAAAAGACTTCATTAAAAAGATCTCAGTCAATTTTTACAACAATATAGAAAATATAGATAATGAAGCCATCCAGCAAATTGATAAATACACCCCCAACATTAAAAGCAAAAGACCGCGAAAAATTCTTCTGTAAAATATCCTTTTCCCATTTTTAAAATGATGTCCAGGTAGCATCATCATCACTTACCCCTCCCCCCTGCTTTGCATTCAATAGTAATTATATATTCACTTAACAAATTCAAGGGCAATTCCTGTAAGCATACCACTTCACCCTTTCCTGTTCATGACGCCATGCCGTGTTCTTCCTAAGCCACTTGATGTTCCAGACCAACAGACGTCGCTAGTACGGTTCCTGATAGAAGAACTCGGGGTTCCCCACATCGCCATTACCACTATCCAGCACGACAGTCAGCCAGTGAACCTCCCACCCTTTCCCTTGCTTCCTCATAGAGACTCGAACCAACAAAATCCAGCACCACAAATCGTCAAGTATTCAACTTATCATACCGGGGATTAGGCCCCCTTCGGGGGCCATGGGCCCCAAAAAGTACTCTGTTGTTGTTGTTGTTATTTCTAAATACAGACATGAGAAGAAATTTTTTCTTTTATTTAAAGCTTGGATTCTTATATCCGGGTTGGTAAAGATAAAGTAGAATTTTTACTACTAATTGATCCGGACTGGTAATGAACTTCCGAAAGTTACAATAAGGGAAGATAAATTTCTGTCTGAAGGCACGACCTGGAAAATTCAATTCGGGATGAGACTTGATATATTAACAATATACCTTTAGGGTATTCATACGTTATACTAACACAGCAGAAAAGCCATTCAAACAACAGAAAATAACCCTCAATGTTTCAGTACATCTAATGAACTAGAAAGTTGCCACATTGTTCTGATGTGATGAGTACTCGCTTGCAAATATTTTAGTCAAGGTTCGAATCCAAGGCAGCTTCTTTTTTTATCGTTTTTCAATATATATTTTCTAATTCATAATTATTAATTAAATTAAAAAAATATTAATAACTTTTATTAAAATATTAATCACTCTTTAGGCATTAAATAATTTTTTATTCATAAGATACTTGAATAATAGCCATAATTTAATTTTAAATAGTTAAATAATTATAAAAACAAATTTAATGGTGATAAATTCCGTAATTGAAAGAAATTACGTAATCTTCTTTCTAACTTTATAGAACCGGTTTTGACCGGCGAAAAGAATGTATTTATAAATATTGAACAGTCTAAAAATTAATATGACCAAAGAGGCTTGTTTGGAAGACAAACAATTTTCTTTTAAAATAATTAAGTAAATTTTACATGCAGAGATTTGCTTTAGAATCATTCATATCCGTAATCATTTTGATTATATACTTTATACATCACAGAATGTAAATAAAACGATACATTTAGGTGTGCATAGACGTGTTTATAAAAATTGTACCACTATTTTAAATTAAAATTTTTATATATAAATTTTTAATTTAAACACGAAAAATACATCACAAAATAACATCAACCATTCTGTAATTTAAAGCTTGGATTCTTATATACGAGCTGGTGAAGAAAAAATAGAATTTTTGCTGCTAACAATCCGGATGGATAATGAACTTCTGAAAGTTACGATAAGGGAAGATAAAAGTTCTGACAAGGGGTTGGGGCGACTCAAAATTCATTTCGGGATGAGACTTGATATATAGACAATATATTTTTAGTATTCACGCGTAAAAAAAGCGGAATAACCATTCAATCCGGAGAAAATAACCCTGAAATTTTCGGCACGTCTCATGTACCAGAAATTTGCCACCATTGTTATGATGAGATATTCGCTGAATCGGGTAAATGAATTTGCTTGTAAGCATTTTTCTTAGGGTTAAAATACAAGAAAGTGTTCCGTAATCTTTTTGATTATATAATTTTTACATCACAGAATGTAAATAAAACGATGCATTAACGTATAGACAGACATGATTTTAAAAATTTACCACTAATTTAAATTATAATTTTTCTATATAATTTTTTAAAATTAAGCACTAAAATTGCGCACTACAAATCAGACGTCGTTTCTTTAATTTAAAGCTGGATTCTTATATCCGGGCTCGTGAAGAAAAAGTAGAATATTTACTGGTAATTGGTCTAGAAAGGTAAGGGAAGACAAGGGAATGGGATGACTTGGGAAATTCAATTCGGGATGTTACTTGATTTATTAACAATATGCCTTTAGAGCATTCATTTTTTAAAATATTAAACCGGAATAGCCATTCAATCCGGAAAAAATAGCCCTGAAATTTTTGGCATATCTCATGTATCAGAAAGTTGCCAACATTGTTATGATGAGATACTCGCTCAATACGGTAAATGAATTTTCTTGCAGGGAATGATTTTTTTTCGTTCTTCAAGATATATTTTTAATTGATAATTTTTATTTAAATTAAAAGAAATATATATTTTATTAAAATATTTTTTTCATTCGTAGGATACTTGAATACTAGTTATAATTAAATTTTATATAGTCAAATAATTGTAAAAACAAATTTAATGGTGGTTAATTCTATAATTTAAAGAGGCTACAGAATTTTCTTTCTAACTTTACAGAACCGGGTTTTGACCGTTGAAAAGAAAATGTATTTATAATTATTGAACAGTCTAAAAATTAATTATAACTACAATTCAATTATCATATGAGGAAACGGTTATTTTATACAGAAAATTATTATAATTTTAAATTCAATATTTCTGAAATGATATTTTAATTTTAAAGAATTAATTCTAAAAATATTTTGAAAAGGAATACATCATTTTTATAATACGTCTTTAATGGTGATAAATAATAACTATAGCTACATTCATCTGAAATAAATTTCTTGTAGTTTTTCTTTATTTGTAAATTTTGAAATATTTTACATTTATTAATTTTTACTTAGAAGAACCAGAATAGTAATTCTCACAAAAGCATTCGAAACAAAAAATATTTTTTCATCTCGTACAATTAATAAATGGTGTACGTTCTGATATGTTTAGAGATTCTGTTGGTAAATGAACTTCAAACTTTGCACGATCTTCCTATGCACTCAGTAGATTAACAGCTGTTTTCTATTTTCAGGTCAAAAACAATTTCATAAATTTGGAATGAAAATTTTGTAATTTTTTAATCGAATAATTTTCAAATTTTATTTTTATTTAATGATGTGGGGTAGATGGATGCACTCAACCCTACGAATTTGGTTTTCCAACAAAACATTAACTAATTTTTCAACGGAAAAATTAAACGAACAAAACAATTCTACCATAGAGAATTTTTAAATTTTCCTACTTTTAGAAAAACAATACATATTCCACTTTAACACACTACCACAGTTAACTCCAAACAATTAACCATTAACACAATTAGCTTACAGAAAATTAAATCGATTTCCTACACTAATTCTTAACTTTACGCAATGGATAATTTACACATTCCTAAACAGAGAATATGGCTCTGAAAGTAGAGAAAAACACGCTTACCGTGGCGACGCTTGACATGGCCAGATGAGGAATGCTGCACCGATTTTGGAATCCGAAGCACGGGTTACCTCCACGGGCACACACAAATCATAAATCTTCGAGGCTTTGCCTCCACAATTCTTGTTCCGACAACAATGGCGTCTAGTGGTGGCTCTGCTTCCAAAGTAGTGGCGTCTTTCCGTTCCCAGGCATTCAGCAGTGGCGGCACAGGTTTCCGGGCAGTGGTCAGCAATAGCGGCTCCGGTTAGTAGTCAGCAATAGCGGCTCCGGTCAGTAGTCAGCAAGGGCGGATCCGGTTAGTAGTCGGCAACGGCGGCTCCGGTTAGCAGTCAGCAAGGGCGACTCCGGTTATCAGTCAGCAAGGGCGGTTCCACACGCTTCCTAGTCCTCCAAACTGTTAGATGTCCGCACGCTTTCGGATTTTTCAAAAACACAAATGTCCTCACTTTTTCTTGGTTTCTTCAAAGCACTGGCAATACGTAGGATTTTTCCGTACGCACTTCTACGAGTGACTCGTCTGGTAGATAAATGTTTACCGCTGCCACCATTAATAAATATTGCTGTAGGGTCTTATCTCAGCGATACTAAGCTATGAAGGACTCACCAGACACAGCAATATTAGGATATTAATTTTTTAATTAAAATTCTTGATTAATGGAATTTATACAAGAATGTACAAAATTAATATCAGATCAAAACAATTCCGCTTACTCAGGACGAGATAGCATAAAACAAGTCAATAATAAATCTGGATACAATTCGCAGATTTGTCACGAGTTCACTCGAGGTAATGTAGAAAGTTCTAAAAGTTCTGCTCTAGGCGAGTATATGTCCGATGTCCGGAATAATGATCTGAGGGATTACACCTCTCAGATATCTACAGATAACCACTCACGGGTTATTCCAAATTCCAAGAAGGTAATTTGAAGTGACGTAAGGCACGTCTAATTCGATCAAAGTTCCTAAAAGCTTCTCACTCGAGACGAGCGATAATCAGCCAAACGTTGGCTTAGGTTCACGGGACAAGGCCCGATACAGCAGCTTCTCAGCCTGAGAACTGCTTTTCCAAATTCTCGGTTACGAGAATTTAATCTCCGGTTCTCCAATCGAACCCTTTGATCTCTCGATCATCTTTTTTCAATCCCTCCTGAGTTCCAGCTTAAAAAGCCTCCTTGGAACCTGCCCTTTCGAGGCGGTGTCACAAGTTCAGCTCTTCATTTGCCGAAGAGGAGACCTTTTCTCCCAATGACAAAACTCTGTCTTTGATTCCTCAATGGCATTGGCTCTAGGCATACGCAATGCATTTCCTGGCTGCTTGTGTATCCACTCGAGGTCAAGCGGCGGCGAGTTTCAAACGAAAACCCTCCGGATGATATAATCTGGAAAGGGGCTTTGCCGTCGTTGGCACCCTTTTCTCCGGCCGCTTTCCTCTAGCGATCTGGGAGGTATGGTCCCTTTTTCTCGTGGGAAAATTCGTTGCTGCTTCTCACGACCTCACAATGACAATAGTAATTATAGTTATCATTTATCAACATTAAATTTTTGTAATAATTATTTAACTATATAAAATTAAATTATAACTAGTAAACAAGTATCATGTGAAAAAAAAATTATTTAATGCCGAAAATGATTAATATTTTAATCGAATGTATTTATAAATTTTGAATTTAATTAAAACTTATTAATTTCAAAATATATTTTGAAAAGCGAAAAAAAAAAAGTTGACACGAATTGAAAAGCTGACTAAAAAGTTAGGAAACAAGGTCTCTAGCGACCATGCCGTTTCTTGTATAATAAACGACGAGAATTTACTGATATATGAGCTGTGCCGAAATTTGAGGGCTATTTTCTCTGAATTGGCTAGTCATTGCGCTTTAATATTTTAATGGTTGAACACACTTAAAGGTATACAATTAATATTCTTAGTGCGATCCCTAACTGAATATTCGAAGTCGTGAACCTCCCCTTGTGAAACTGGATAATTATTTGTGTTTGATACGATACGGTATACACACAGTAGAGGAATTGCGGTTATGTTAAAAATAACTGGTTTAACCTGGTTTTGGTATTCCGGTTTTACCTGGAGGTTATATCCGATCAAAATTACTGGTTTTCGGTGTACCCTTTTTAGACAAAAATGTTATTTATTTCTTTTAAACAAAATTAACCCATTATCGAATATTTACCATCCTAATAATTCATAAAATATCTTTCAGCAATGTGTTGATCTGTCAGTCGACACCTCTCTTCGGAAGCGACATCATTCTAGATGATGCCAATCTTTAGGAATGTACAAAAGTTCCAACTAAAGATAAATATTTTTGCGCTGTAAATGACAAATCCGGAATACAAGTTTTACTTTGCTCTACCCCGCCTCTCCCAAAACAATGAATCTCTCCAACTTTGTAGCAGAGGCTGCTGCAGATAAAGACTCATTTCGTTTGGAAACGAAGTTTCGAGCTCCATCTTACCACTCTTGGTTATTACTCCATCGTGTGATGACTACACGCTTAAAGAGTGTGTTGGTTTCCCTTTGAACTCTTAAATGCCTTATAAATAGGCTTGCCAGATTTCTGAAATGTTCAACCGGGACACCGGAATGCCCTCCAGGTAGCGGGTATTCAAGGGTACACACCCTAGGCGGGTTTTTAGAGTGTTTTAGAGGGTAGTTTATTCTCCATGCTATGAATAAATAGTTACTGATTAGGAACCTAAACTAGGGGTAATAATAAATGACACAATCATATAAATTTAAACATTTTATTTCTTACATGTTAATATTTATAAGTTACTTAAGTAAGTAGAAACACTCTGAATGAGGAATAAAAATTTGAACAATATTTACATGTACTTTTCATTGGCTAGGAATTTTTTTAGAAAGTCTTTTCTGTTATTAATTTTGTTGTAAAAATCTTCACCAGCTAACCCGATATTAATTTTACAAGTCATCAAGCCTTTAACCATAGATTTCTTCATCAAACCCCTATCATCAGTTCATGCGTTGTTCATCAGAGAAAATACTCTCTCAGCTGGTGCTGATGTCCCAGGTAAGCAGAAGGCATACTCGAAAATTTTGATCAGATTGGGGGCTGCTATGTGATTCTCCTTGAAGTGACCAAACAGCCTGAGCCATTTTTCTTCACTTGAAATAATCACATCTCTGGTAGCCTCTTCTTGCTTCCACTGTTCCCAATTTGACTGCAAATACTCTTTAGCAAGCACAACTTCGTCAAACAGCTCATCATTTATTATTCATATCGGGTACAGACTGCTATTAGTACGGGTAAGAAGACTGCTATTAATAATTCCAGCAGAAGTTTCGGCGTTTTCCCAATCAACAGCATTTGTTATGGTCAGATTGACCCATACAAACTGTTCAGTTTTTCCAAAACTATTCTCCCAGAGGTCCAAGTATGCAATGCATCTTACATAAAAGCCATCAAATTCTTCTTTCACACTGTTACGGATCCTAAATAATCCTTCACAGTTAATAATTTTTAGACTTCTTTTGGTCATCTATAATCAAATTTAATTTTTACCGGGACGTGAAGTAAACCGGCCGGGACACCGGAATTTTGTCTGAAAACCGGACGTCTGGCAAGCCTACTTATAAAATATTTATTAACTCTTGTATATTTGTTAGCCCAAATTATTCGAGTGGGTTGAATGCAAGATTATATTTTATACAAGGGGCATATAAATCCGAAAATTATTGAAACATATCAAATTCAGATATTTTCGTTTAAGATTTAAATAATAATTAATTAAAGAAAGAAAATTGAAATTGCTTTTCAGCCTTCCCATTTAGAATATTACGTTATTTGATAAATCTAAACGAAATTCCTGCAATTCCGTTTCCTAAGCAGTCAACTTATATGTTATGAAATAATGCTCTGAAATAAACGAAACTATAATGCACGGAATTCACGAACATTCTTCAATTAAAAAGAGCGGAATTATTCTTGATCCATCCCCACGCCGATGAGGCTGGTTTGGAAGACTTACAATTTTCTTTTGAAATAATTAAGTAAATTTTACTTTTCAAGCATCCCTTAGGAATAACATTATATTTCTCCAGTTTCTCTTTCTTTAAACCATAACACGGATTGTAGAAAGAAGGTTGCACCATTTGCGAAATTCTAGGTTTTCTTTCGTTGGCGGAATGAAGTCAGGTTTTCAAGTATATTAGATTTTCCCTAACACTACCAAATTTCTCTCTTGTTGCACTCTCTGGCGTAAATCCGGATATTTTGAAGATCCAGACTTAAGCGTGAAACCTGGACAATTCGGACGTATGATAATCCTTATATATATATATTTGAAAAATGCCCTTATTTAAGAGCACTCTGGCATTCCACCGAGTGCTAATCTCTGCTAACAATAAAGCAAAATGTGTGCTTGTATGTGTTGGCGCTATACAGAGTAGACCGCTGAACCTAGAACTACGAAATTTGGTACAAAGATAATTTGAAAGGTGTGAATATGCACCTTGAAGCCAATTTTTGAAATTTTAATTAATCGAAAATGAATCTAAGTTTTGGTTTTATTTCCTTGCTGATTTCAAAAAATATTATAGCAAAACGAAAGTAATTTTGACACCATCGGATAATTAAAAAAATATCTTTTTTAACGATATTCATTAAGTTTTTGTAACATATTTCCTCTCATTTCATATAAATTTAAAAATATTTTTAGAATAATTTATAGCAATATATTTCATTGTTGTGATTAAATTCAAAACAATTTTCATTGTTAACCCAAATATTTATTTATATGTGTTTTCTTCCATTTTTCAAAGCAAAGGTACTATCCTTAGTTTATTTCCTTTTCTTATTTCACCACTTTTTTGTGAAATCTGCAACCAGAGTCCAGATATAGTAATTATATTAGGTAATGTATCACAAGTAAGCTCTAAATCATTATAGTTTCTATGTTTTAATTCAATTTGTCAACATGTTTTAATTCAGCTAACATGCTGCCGGACGTAAAATGTGTGTCTCTTTAATTAAATGTTAAAACGAAATGCATATTTTGCATGAGGATTTAGAAAATGAACAAAAAAATTCACAATTCTCTACACACACATTTGAAATAAAAACAAAGAAGCAGACAACTGTATATTAAAAATATTCAATCGAAAGAACATAGATCATGTGTATGGCTTTGTGTTTAATCCGACACCATAGAATCAGAGGGCGCTGCTGGATGACTAAAAGGTTTATTTTACCTACAGGACCAACTACTTTAACTTAAAATTTCATAATAACAACATACAATCATGATTAGCCTCTCAAAATGGAGGTCTCATATGCTCCGTCTTATAAAACATTTATTAACCCTTGAATATTTGTTAGCCCAAATTACTCGAGTGGGTTGAATGCAGGGTTATATTTGATGAGAATTACATATGAATCCGAAAATTGTTGAAACATTTAAGTTTCATATATTTTAGGTTAAGATTTAAATCATAATTAATTAAATAAACAAAAATTGGATTGCTTTTCTGATCCTCTATTCAGGATATTACGTTAAAATGATAGTTTTCACGAAATTCCTGCAATTCTGTTTCCTAAACAGTCAACTGATATGTTACGAAATAATTCTCTGAAATAAATGAAAATATAATGCACTGAATTCAAGAACATTCATCAACTAAAAATTGCTCAGTTATTCTTGATCCAACCCTACGCGGATGAGGCTGGTTTGGAAGACTGACAATTTTCTTTCGAAATAATTTAGCAAATTTTATTTGAATATATTTGCCTTAGCATCATGCATACTCGTACCCTATCAGCACAAGATATTGTACGATATCTCTACGACGTTGTCCGGTATTCTGAATGCCGTACAATATCGTGAAGATATGGTAACAATATTGTACATCGTCTTGTGCTATTAGGATATCTATTATATACTTTTAAACATTACAGAACGTAAATAAAACGATACATTTAAAGTGTGCATTGACATGTTCATAAAAAAATTACCAATAATTTAACACAAACTTTTTCTATATTCTTTTTTTATGTACCGGCTATTTGTTCAAATTCTTTATTTCAATCTTTCCTTAATTTAAAGCTTGGATCTATATATCCGGGCTATTAAAGGAAAAGTGAACTTCTGAAAGTTACGATAAGTTAAAATGAATGTTCTGACAAGGGGGAGGGCACGACTTGGGAAATTCAATCCGGGATGAGACTTGATATATTAAAAGTATACTTTTAGGGTGTTCATGCGTTTAAATAATAAAAGCGGAATAGCCAGTCTATTCGGAGCAAATAACCCTCAAAGTTACGGCACAGCTTACATTCCAGAAAGCTGCCGCCGGTGTTAAGATTAGAATTGACATGTCGATAGAGCGCTCACTTAATAATCTGTTAGCCTGGGTTCAAATCCACAAAAGTGTATTTTTTCGTTTTCTAAAACTTACTTTTAAATAAATAATTTTTAATTAAATTAAAACTCTCTTAATATCTTTTATTGAAATATTAATCATTTTTAGGCATTAAATAATTTTTTATTCATGTGATACTTGATTTAAAGCTATAATTTAATTTTAAGTAGTTCAACAATTATAAAAACAAATTTAATGGTGATACATTCCGTAATTGAAAGCAACTACAAAACTTTTGTTCTAACTTTACAGTACTGGTTTTGACTGGGGAAAAGAGAATGTATTTATAATTATTGACAGTTACAATTGATAAAATTTAACAAAAAATTAAATTAAATGTTAATAGGAATTAAATTAAAATTAATTGAAACTCTTTTGCATTATACAGAAAGGAGCATTTAATGCTACTTCTAACAAAATGCAAAAAACAAATAATAGAAAAAATTAAGTTAAAAAGATAAATATATATAAAAGAAATAGAAAAGTAAACAATAATAATAATCCTAATAATAATAATACTAATACACATTTATGCGCGCTCGACGCAGCAGCATCAAGTGATTTCATCATCAAACTTTTCCTAAAATTAATCAACAGAAAAATATAATATTAAACAACAGAAATTCTCAAATAATTAAAAGGCATAAAAGAAAAATTAGAAAGTGAGAAAAATAATAAAAATGGCAGAAAAATGGAGAAGAACCAGAAAGGCGATACTTCTTCGGAGACCACACGCCATTATAGTTCTAAACTGGACAAATTTTCTGTAGAAAGGAATGGACATAGTCAAAATTCATTCCTTTCTGTGCCCTGAATCTGTCCAACAAATGAAATATAGGATAAAAGAAAAAAGAAGAAAGTTAACTAATTCCTTTAAAACAAAACCAATAGAGAGACAAAAGATGTAAAGATTCATCAATAATGAATTGAACAATTGGAATTTTTTGGATCTGGAAATTGAAATTTTGAATTCAGGTGTCACTATTGGCATTTACGATAAAGAAAAGAATTTAAGTTCTAGGCCATTACACTTTGTGATTTTCAAACATGTCTTCAATATAAGATTTTAAAAAATTCCTTAGTTCCTTAAGCAAAGTTGCACCTGTTTGACAGATGCAACTTTAGTTTTTGAGACAAACAGATGTATACAAATTGTATCTCTGTGCACTTGGCAACAATAAATGGCAGCGGTGTAAGCAAGGGAAGAAGCGTCAGTAAACCCGTGAAACTGAATGACACCATTGGAAAGGGGTGTAACACTTCGCGGAATTTCAGAACTATCCCTGGAATTTTATCCAATCGTTTACGAGATGCGAAGGAATGGGAGAATCCTAATCTCCTTTAACAAACCATAACTTTTGATAAAATATTTTGATCCATACGGTGCAAGGAGATAAAACACCCAATGGAGCAAAGATACTTGCGGATTCTGACAAAATTCGTCTTTATGTGAATAGTGGTAAGAGACGCAACATAACCCTAAAATTGAATGTATCGGGAACAGAGTTCCAGACCAGACCCAGCATTCTAGCACTTTCATCGGTGGTTATTTCAAAGTCAGTATCTTGTAAGCAGTGTTCTCTAATTTCATCTGAAAGGTCTCGAGAATTTGACATCCATTTTCAAAGATCGAAACCGTGAGCATGCAGAAGAGAAGTGAGTCGCTTACAAACCGATAAAGCCTCAACAGCTGTTCCAAATCCTGTTATCACATCATACACGCAAACATCTTCCTATATAATTTTAGTTATCGCTGGGTCATCATCACAATTGATAGCGATTTGTTAGAGACACCATGATGCCAAAAATAACTAGGAAGGGAGGCCATAACTTGCTGTATTTAAATTCCACTCGCGAATCTCGTTGCTTTAATTATATCTCCATACAACTCGCTAAAAATTTCGATCTTCAGGAACTGTAAGTACTTGACGATACATTGTAACCACATCCGCCTAAAAAGCACATTAGGAAACCGAAAACTCAACAGAATTTGAAAAAGGTCTTTCTGTAATTTTGGACCAACACCCAAGATTGAATTTAATGATAAATTCCCTTCGGTCCCATAAGAACCATAAAAAAACCACCCGTAATTTTGTGGTGCTACTTGAAGACTTGATCACTGCGTGGTAAGGAAGATAGTATTTAACGCTGTTGGAGTTGACCCAGCTGTTCATACTTGTACATAAATTCTTTCTACTTTTTGGCAAATACAGGATTACCCTTCAGTTTCCATTCCATTGACATCAATCCAGTAATAGATGCGGGTCTTGAAACAACAGAATTCTGAGGTGATTTGTAAAATGGAAGTTGAACCACAAACCTT